>JACCIB010000866.1:0-76340 GCA_018906965.1 Philotrypesis tridentata
AACTGAATAAGTTATAAATTTAAAAAATTAATGTACATATGCTTATGTATTATTGCGATAATAATTATTTTTTCGACACCATCTGTACAGCAAATAGTTATTTTTGGATCATTATCATTCAAAAAAGAAATATCTATCTTTTCCACACCACCGTCGAGATAAATAGAATGGCGCGTTTTTTTTTCCTTTATTGGCACTAACTTTTATGTGAAGTTCCATAATATTTGTCTTGTAAATATAAATCAAACGAAGTCTGTACGTATAAAATTATTGTTCATAAATTATTTGATAATTGCTTTTGAAAGTATTTTCAACAAAGCAATTATCAGCTAATTAATGAACAATAATTTTAGACGTAGAGACTTCTTTTGTACCTTGTGGATATTATTGTCAACAGAACATGAGTGATGTAGCATTTTAATATTTATACAAGTTTACATCATATCCTTCACAATTTAATCTTTATTATAATATTATGAATAAAAAAAAAGAAGTTTATGTAAGTTACTTTTAAAATCCGTATGATTCTTTATGATAGAAGTATTACCATTTTTAATGCAAACCACATAATTCAGTAAACTTTAAGAAAATTACAATCGAATTTCAACATTGTGAAAAATTACAAAAGATAATGTCAATAAAGTTGTGGTATCCCTGTAGGCCTAATCCACAAATTTGACACTAAACTTCACTCTATTTAACATAATTATTTACATGATACAGAGAGTATGAAAAAATAAAGATCATTCAAGGAAAATAAATTTACACAAACACATATCGTTGTACATGGACACGGGATAAAGATATTAATTAATTTAATAATTTAAGTCATTTCTTCTAAAAAAAATAAATAGGCATCTTTCGCGCCACGAGGCCATGTTCTTTGTTTAACAAGCTGATCATTTATTTCAAACCATTGGTTACTTTGGCGAACGATATTTGTATAATGTCCTATTTCAATAGATGTACCATGATGTACACGCGTAGTACGAGTTTTAGGGGTTTTTAACGCGATTTAAATAATATAATTTATGATAAACTTGAAGATTCTCGCGGAGGTGAACCAGCAGAAACCAACCATAGACTAACACTTCATAGAGTTAACCAGATACTTATTGCAGTTACTGTTCTGTGCATCATAGCTTCGTTATAGGGATCTCTATATCCCCATAATTTAGTGCCAACTCACTTTTGTACTATAATTATGTTTAACCTGAAGTACTAATCTACTGTTGGTTTCTGCTAGTTTATAACCTCCACGTGGATCTCCGAGTTTATGACAAATTATATTATTTAAATCGCGTTAAAAACCTCTAATGTTTAATCTAGAACCTGCAATAAGTTTCAAGTAAAAAATGCATTTACAGAAAAGATGACATATTATGATGAAAATACTATCAACGGATCTCTCTCTGTCAGATAAGTATCTTTTAGTTACCTTCAAATAAATTAACTTTATGATAATAGAACATGATTCTTTGTTTAAAAATAAATTATTCTTTCTCTGTTACAGGTGATCCAATGAACTTGGCGTAAAAAGAAATTTATAAACAGCAGACTTTAATGAATCAGTCTTATTTATTACTGTAAGTAATATTTTTGAATAAGGAGTTTGATGCGCTTGTTAAATAAAATGAAATGAGTAATATATGCATTACTCATAAAATAATTATATATATTCTCTTCCTGATAGATAAGTAAAAATGTTAAGAAATATTAAATTAATTAAATATAATATTAGATGATGCGTGTAGGAAGTGCCCAAATACAGCTAAAATTTATAGTATAGAGAGGTGGCTCTCGTTAGACAAATCTATAAATATAATGCAGGCTTACTATTATTACTAGTAATACTTTGTTTTAGATCATATGATTTTTAATTAAAATCTTTCATAATCTGTTATTGTAATATGTGTTCCCTAATTATCTTGTGTATAGTACAGAGAGTTGACTTCTCGTTGTAAGCCAAATCTATTAACATGAATGTACAATCAATACTGGTAATTTTTTAAGATTAGATCATGTTTTTTTAAATTAAAATCATCGTTAATCTGCTATCCAAATACATCTGTTCGCCTATTATATAGTGTAAACCAAATACAAATTGTGCGCTTACTATGAAATAAAAAGGCTATAGTATATAATATAAAACTTAGCTGTTATAAAATACATTGAATATTTAAAAATGCATTCATGTCTGTTAGAATAAGCCCTTTTGTCTTTTCTTATACATAATTAATCAATATTTTTATTTATTGTAAAAAATTCATCCAAACTATCATAGTCTGGTAGTTATTATTTTACAATTTAAACTTAGTCTCAAAATACTTGTTATAAATTAATTTATAAACATAAATAAACATATCTTTCTACAGAACAAATGTATTTGTACGTTTTCTGGAAAGCTAGAATTTGTCAGAGAATCATCCACACATAATATATGTTATAAATTGTTACTAAACTTTCAAACTCATTTTTCATTTTCAGAAAATAATAATGCCGAACCAGATGCAAATTGATGTAAATGGTAAATATAAAAATTATTATGTATCACATAATTGAGATTTGGAAACCAGCTAGTCAAAGGAGACTTGGATCCATATCCCTCTATAGGCCTTTATACGCCACCCAGTAAAACTAAATTAATAATTACATATTTTTGTAATTTAGCAGGAGCTGGTGCAGCCAACAACAATGGCAACAACAACAATGGCAACAACAACAACTATGGCAATCAAGGTACAGGACCAATTTATTATTTGGTATTTAAAATACTTAATATATTTAAGAAAAAAAATAATAAATAATAATTGAATCCTTTATAGGCAGAAGAGGCACGAGGGCTGGTAGGAGTTCAAGAAACTTTAGAAGAAGGAGGCTGAACCCCTATCAGCAAAACCTCAAAAATTTGGCGGATTTTATGAGCTTCATGGCCATGTCGAACGTGGAGCAAACACGTTCTGACCAGGTCAGACGTCAAAGGCCTCGACGCCAATACAATAGATATGAGGGAGAGGACGATGATGCCATACAAGATGTGCCAGCAGATAATGCTGTACAAGGAGACAATGCTCCTCAAGGAGACATTGTTCCTCCACAAAATTAGAAAATAAAAAATAAAATGAAGAAAAAAAATTGAAAAATTATTCTTATTTATTTATAAGAAAAAAATTAATTTACTCAACACTTAAGCTGTGCAGGTATTCTAGATTTAATATCCAAATTATTATATCCATCCATGCTGATTATTGTGTAAAATTGCTGTTTCATAAAGCAAGATGAATATTCGTAACACTTCACTAGCTTGTCACATTACAAGAAAATTATTTCCTTATTAATCTGAAAATTCTATAAATCTTTTCTTCGATTCTTGAACGATGAAAATAGAACACTCACTAGCTGGTCATAAGGATCCCTTTCGATTCATAGCCTGAGAGTCTACCTCCCAGGAGACGATAGGAAAAGTTAATAATTATTCATATCCATTTCAACCACTGCACAAATTTCCAGCATGAAAGATAAATATTCTTAAAACTTCACTAGCTTATCACATCACATAATAGTAATTTCCTTATATAATCTGAAAATTCTATAAAAATTTTCTTCCATTCCTGAACAATAAAAATAAAACACTTTCACTAGCTGGTCATAAGGATTCCTTTCGATACATAGCCTGAGAGTTTACCTCCCAGGAGACGAAAGGAAATTTAATAATTATTCATATCCATTTCAACAACTGCACAAACTTCTAGCATGAAAGATAAATATTCTTAACACTTCATTAGTTTGTCACAACGCAAAATAGCTATTTTTTTATATAATCTGAAGATTCTGTAAAAATTTTCTTCGATTCTTGAACGATGAAAATAAAACACTTTCACTAGCTGGTCATAAGGATCCCTTTCGAGACACAGCCGGAGAGTCTACCTCCCAGGAGACGAAAGGAAAAGTTAACAATTATTCACAAGAAGATCAGCAATCGAGGAATATAGTAAACGCACTTAACCAGCTTGTCACATCACAAAATACTTATTTCCTCATATAATCTGAAGAATCTGTAAAAATTTTCTTCAATTCTGGAACAATGTTAATATAATAGTTTCACTAGCTTGTCATGAGCACTTATAAACTGAGAATTCTGCACAAACTTTCTTGATACTTAAATGATGAAAACACAACACTTTCACTAGCTGGTCATAAGGATCCCTTTCGAGACACAACCGGAGAGTCTACCTCCCAGGAGACGAAAGGAAAAGTAAAAAATTTTGTAACAGTTGCATAACCACCCAAAAAACTTTCTTGATACTTAAAAAACACAACACTTTCACTAGCTTTTCACGTCCCAAGAAAATTCTTTTCTTCTATAACATGATAGATGTATGCCTTCATAAGTTCTCGTTACCTTATAAAACAAAACATTTTTCCCTTGGAAAAAGTCTCGATACATCTGGAAACTTAGTTTACTCGCACTCTTAAAATTGAAAAAAACTTGGAAACCACTTGTCTTCTGAACTTTTATAATAATTATAAATCTTGACAAAACATTTTTCACATCACTTGAAGAATCTGTAAAAATTTTCTTCAATTCTGGAACAATGATAATAAAATACTTTCACTAGCTTGTCATGAGCACTTATAAACTGAGAATTCTGTACAAACTTTCTTGGATTCTTGAACGATGAAAATAAAACACTTTCACTAGCTGGTCATAAGGATCCCTTTCGAGACACAACCGGAGAGTCTACCTCCCAGGAGACGAAAGGAAAAGTAAAAAATTTTGTAACAGTTGCATAACCACCCAAAAAACTTTCTTGATACTTAAAAAACACAACACTTTCACTAGCTTTTCACGTCCCAAGAAAATTCTTTTCTTCTATAACATGATAGATGTATGCCTTCATAAGTTCTCGTTACCTTATAAAACAAAACATTTTACCCTTGGAAAAAGTCTCGATACATCTGGAAACTTAGTTTATTCGCACTCTTAAAATTGAGAAAAACTTGGAAACCACTTGTCTTCTGAACTTATATAATAATTATAAATCTTGAAAAAACATTTTTCACATCACTAGCTTCTCACAGGCATTCCTTCCCTTATAACATGACAGTTGCGTAACCTCCTAACTTGTCATCACAAAATCACAAAAAAGTTATTTCCTTTATAATCTGAAAAACCTGAAAAATAAAAGGGTATTTTTTAACAAAGAATCAGTTCTTTCATTCTTTCATGTATTGTATGTATATTTTATTATTATAAAAAACTAAATACTTATCTAATCTAGCCTATTATCATGAGTATGAAACATAATTATAAAACACAGTTACAGCCAAATTAGGTTATTTATAATTACACTGCATGTGTAAAATTTTGTAAATACACCATCGTCTGCTCTTGTACACACATGAACTGTATACATGCAAGCAATACAATATAGTAATATAAACTTAGGGCTGACGTCACACGATGACGTATTTCCGCGGAGAACATTTTCTCCGGGAGAAGAATTTTCGCGTTGAGGAATTCGTGATCCCGAACTTTCACTTCACAATATCTTTTGATAGAAGCCTTTTCACAAGATATGACCCTGAAGTAATTTTGCTAGTTTTATTCCAAGCTTTCATTTGAGTGCTCATAAGTGAGAAACGAAGCTCTTAATACGAAGAAAACCGAATGTCACATCTCCAACAGTGCCTATGAGACGTATATAGGGTCTGGCTAGCGCCCGACGGCGGCGCACGGTGGTCCGAAACGCGAAATAAGTGGCCAAAAGTCTGGCTTCACTCGAATTTTGCATTTATCGAAAATATGTTTTTTTAGGGATGTTCCTGATATAACTTGCTATAAGAAACCGTTTCCCCCATATATAAAATAATGATATGTCAATATATATATTAAGATTAATTATACACTATATTATATTTGACATTAGCGAAATTTGTATAATTTTTCATGTGCTTTAGGGATACACACATTAATGTTATATTAATATATTAATAGGTTTTAATATTATATTAATATACTAATATATTTTCCTGTATATATCTGTGAGATCGACCAGCCGAAAAATAGATATAGCTATAACTCTGGGAATTTGTTCAGGAGGTTGCCTCTGATTACTCTGAACTTTTTGAGATTTTATCCGACATTAATTTTCGAACTATGGTTGGTCAAAGTTAGGATTTTAGGTATTTTTTTCATTTTTTGCAAATTTTTAAAAATTCATAGCTCCTATAGGAAGCGTTTTCGTCGAAAATGCATGCAATACTTATTCAAGAAAATTTTCTCTAGTTTCTAGAAAAAATACATTCAGTATCATATATACATGTTTTCTCAAAAGTATTTCCATTTTAAACCTTAATATTAACAAAAGTTGAAAAAAAAATTGTATTTCCGATTAAAGAAAAATACACTTAAATAGTAAAAAAAATTCTAAAACAAAAAGTACTCTTGAGATTTTTCTTAATTTCGCTTCATTTCTAAGCAAAGAATCGATGAAAATACCATCTAATTTACTATTTAAATTCAACATTTTCATCGATTTTTTGCTTGGAAACGAAGCGAAATTAAGGAAAATCTCAAGAGTACTTTTTGTTTTAGAATTTTTTTACTATTGAAGTGTATTTTTTTAAATCGGAAATTCAATATTTTTATTTTGACAAGTGATGTTTTGATTTTTTCAGTGGTCTTAAACTTCTACTCTTATTCTAGGACTTGTTCTGATACTCTTGTATTGAAAAAAGGTATCTCCATGAATTTTTGGGTTGTTCTAGTCCGGAGCAAACTTTCACTTTTGTTAATATTAAGGTTTAAAATGGAAATACTTTTGAGAAAACATGTATATATGATACTGAATGTATTTTTTCTGGAAACTAGAGAATAATAATTTGGATTTCTACCAGGGAACCTACATTTTTTTTTTAAATAAAAACCTTTTATGCAAGGATCTAAATATTTTATTAATAAAAAAACATTTTTTAAAGTATAAAAATACATATGCGCGCGTATTTGTATGACTTAATACACGCATCAAGTTTCAGAAACTTTGTTAAAAGTTAGAAACTACAAATAAACAAATTCGAATCATTGCTAAATGTGCACAACTCTTTTTTGTAGTTTACATACTTAAATCCATCAGTATAATGCAATAAAAAATCAAAATCTACAACATCATAATCTTTTTATTACTATGGTAAGTTCAGAATTTTGCATGAATTTTTAATGTCGTGGCCATACTATACTACATACATATAACAAGCTACTATACTATACCATATTACAATATCAACAATTTGCAGTCATTTATTTGACAATTTTTATTCATCACTTGTAAGATTGAAATCACTATCACTGATACTACTGCCATTGCTATCCGATGTTTCTTCTTCGTCTTCCTCTTCGTTTTCTTCTTCTTCTTCTTCTTCTTCTTCTTCTTCTTCTTCTTCTTTATTATTAATAAATATTAGTGCTGAAATTTCCGGAGTAAACTCTTTTTTTGTTTTTTTAACCTTCATACCTAATAATTAGTGAAAATTAATTAATCTTATAAAAATAGTAAAAATATTTAATAAGGGTTATTAATCTCATATGGACAATATATAATCAAATAAATAAGTACCTATTAAGGAAATGTATGGATCCGACATCAAAAGAAGTCGGCAGAAGGTGTCTTCATTGGTTTTTACACTGAAAGAAAATAAATACTTTGTAGTTATATTTCTTTAAATTCTTATCAAGAATAAATTACTCTCAAATATTCTAATAAGTAGAATGTTCTGAAAATTATATAAATTATTCTAAACGAACATCTTACACGACTGTAATACTTTTTGATATTTAAATTTTAAAGAATTTCGATTAAAAAAATTATGTTATATAAATAATTATATAAATTTCTTTTGAGAGTATTTGTTAAATTACCGAGAGTATTTTCTTGAAAAGAACGTTCTGAACAGTTTTATGAATTTGTGGTTGCTCTCCTGTGGTTCCTCACTCAGCATCCCAATAGGCAAAGGAAAGTTATTGACAATGCTATAACCGTGAATTAAAATAACGTGCATTGAGGTAGGCATATTGTAGAAGCCATACGTATTTACAAAATGCCTTGCTGTATCGATGCAATAATGTTTAAAAGCTTCCACATTAATGGCATATCCACATGCCAAAACAGACAGTAGCACTTTCATTTTAATCAATAACATCCGATCGAATCCTGTTTGAATAAATTAATTTCGTGAACAAATCAGAATTTGCTATGTATATGTGCAATTACTCCAGAAATGGGACTCTTGAAGGCCCAAAACTTAGTGACTGAAAGTTTCGCATTTAAAAGAGCCTTACTTTCATGTAAGATATGCTTAAGGTGGTTCAATACTGGATTGGAGTAACCTTTTGGAGAGTCTATTGACACTGCAGTTTTATTAAAAAATATAATATAAAAATGACCTAAAAGGAGTTAGTTACAAGGAATCAAGAACAATTTAATTGAAACTGGATGAGTCTTCGTGCGCAATAATAATGCTCATCAAACAAAAAATGTCAAAAATACTGGAATCTTTTTTGTTTCTCATCCGATTTAAACGAAATATATCTTATTTTGTTCCTTGGAAAATTTCAGGGTAATTGACCACAGGAGTTTTGCTGATAGCATTAATAGGTGAAGCACAAAATGCAATTGTTTACGTGATTCTATACGATTTTTACTTGAATTTATGATTTTTACGCGAACAATCCTCTTTAAAAGAAGTGACGGCCTTTGTTGTGAAGCATTTAATACGCGATTCTGATTGGTTGCTAAGTAAACATGATTATGGTTACCATATTCATAGTTCATAACTGATAAATAGGTACTTATAAAACCAAAACATAATTCAAATCGCGCGCGAAGCGTGCGCTAAGTTCCTTGTAGCATAAAAAGTTATAAGCATTTGAAAACAGGCAAAAAGACGCTGGCAATCTATACGAAATAGAATGTTGCTAAACCGAGTGATTTTTGCGAATTTTTCGAATGCTCATAACGTTTCATCCGATTGTTCGTTTTTTATATTTAACAATTTAAATTAAAGCTCTTTTCTTCTCCTATAGTTGAGTATAACAAAATTGTAGTTTTCTTGTGATTAGCACAAATTTAGCCAATGATAATATGTTTAATATGTTTAGTTGAATAGAAAGTAAAAGAAAAGAGCTTTAATTTAAGATATTGATTGTAAAAAATTAACGATTGGGTGAAAACTTATGAACTTTTAAAAACAAGCAAAAAACGCTGTATTTCTATACGAAATAGATTGTTGCAAAAAGAAGCGATTTTTGTGATTTCTTTCGAATGCTCCTAACCTTTCACCCAATCTTTGGTTTTTAGCAATCGATAGCTCAAATTAAAGCTCTTTTATTCTATTATAGTTGAATGAAAAACGAAAAAATAGACGTGCATTTTTTTCAGTAATTGACGCATAACGTTTTACTGGCATTTTACGAATATTAAAGCATTTTTACCTGTAACTTCAGAGACGACATCAATGTTATTAAAAATGTTCTGGCTGTGTTGCCATTGTTTGTATTACCAAACCCTTGAGTTGGCATATCCACTAGATTTCCCAACTTTTCCTGGAGTTTTTCTTGGATAAACTTTTTTCTCTCTTCAGTAATATGTTGAAGACTTTTCGGAACCTAGTATAGACACATGTTAGTATGAAAATTAAAAATATTATGTTATATATATTCCCGCGGTGCGGTCATGCCTAAAAATCGCAATCAAAATTAAAATTTTTATTATAGTTTATGCTTCTACGACAATTTCATTCATTTATCAATTTATATACAAGTGATGAATAAATATTTTGCATGGTAACTAATATAAATGGTAAAGACAAATTTATATAAAAAGTAAATAAAATAATTGATTAAAACAGATGAAGTTATTATTTAAGGAGTAAAGCATGTAATTATTTTGATAGGCCCATACGTAACCGTAAAAAGAAAACAAACATTCCGAGGTTATTACTTAAGATCCGATAATTAGAAGCTAATATCTAGTATACGCACATACCACATGCCTGTGTTATATTTTGCTTTTTCATAAATTTGGCCATCGATGAAACGCTTTTTCTCACATTACTTGAGCATTTTATAGAATAAACATAACCTTTAATGCCTGCTTAAATCGGACACTATATAGAAAGAGGCTTATGTATTTCAATCAGTTTCTAAACGTTTTATCGAATCAAGAACTATTTAATACTATAAATACACGTGTTATAAAGATATTTATGATATTTTCTTTTTTTCAACTTTTCAGTATAGCACATTATAGATATCGCTTTCTTAGTGATTAACTAGATATCTTTTTTAGTTTAATTCAGCCAGCCAATCTATGTTTATAAGCTTGAAAACGTCTTATAATAATGTATAATAATATCTTCCATCAAGTGTACTCTATAAAATGGCTTAGAAAAGTTCGAAAAAGCGTTTCATTATTGAAAGAAAAATGTTTTCATTTTTCGGCTATTTATTGACGCAAGGTATTTATTAGCTAGGAAATTATTTGGATTTCTACCAGGGTATACACAGTAAAATAATAGATAAAGATTATGGATTTAACTTGACTACTCACTTTCCAAGTTCTATTTTGCAAAGCTAAGCGATACGAAATATGAAGCACTGCTTCCAAAAATCTAATATTAGCATGCAATACCGGCAAACCATAATCTAAAACGCTCTCGTCAATGCTTTTAGCTATCATGCTGTCTATATTATTAAAATCTTTTGTTGTCGCTTTACATAAGTAGCATCTTAAGCTGGACGAGTCGTTTAGGGCATTACAAACCTATACATTTATTACCATATATGAATAATTTTAAAATATAAAAAATATTATATTAATATAAATTAAGATATAAATTAAATTACTTTTCCGTCGATCATTGTCAAATACAGCTTAAAACTGACCCTGCATCCAGCAACTACAACATCTTGTAGCTCTTCTATCTGTTCTTTCAAATTGCTCTCCTCCGCTTTGCACAAGTCCTTAGTTTCTTTTTCGAATATCAATTTAATAATTCGGCAGAAGCGCACCGATGATGGTCGAGGATTAACACAATAAACTTTGTTCGATGCTTGGTGCAATAGTTTAAGCGGTACAAGAGAGCAACAGAAAATATTACTGAAATCGTGCCTAGGGTCAGTAGATCTTTGCCGGAAAGCATTTACATTCGTACCGTCAAAACCATATTTACATATTAATAGTAACTCCGGGTTCGGTTGGTTTTCAAAATTAACATTTAAAAATTGTAACAACCTCTCCGTAGTATGCCTTAAGAGGTTTTGAAGAGTTACTTCACATTTCGTCTCTTCAATCAAAATTCCATCTGGATAACCAAGACTTTTAGCTATTCCGACCTAATTAATTAATATCAACCAAGATTAATTAATATCATGTAAATATAGAGATAAGTTACGCTTGCTAGCCGATGACAACGGAAGATGTTTTTTTTTCGCAAATATTATAGTATTTCAGTAGTACATGAAATCGGAAAGGATGAGCGAAGTGAAAAACGCTTTGCTTTTCACGACTGGAAATACGAAAACGAATTTAACACACTTTGCCGCGTCAAAATCGATGAAGTAGAAGCTAAGATCCATCGGTATACGTGAAAACGTTATACCGAAAAAATAAGCCGGACAATAAATAAAATCGCTTCATTTCTCCGCGACACAATCGCGAAGAAATTAAGCAATTTATCGTTTATTTGGACCGAATATTCGCTAAGATATGGATTTTTAAAAATTGCTTAAAAAATTGGAATAATATTGAATTTCGCGTAAAGTCGTTAATAAGTTAAGAAGTAATCAATCTTTTCAAGCATTTCTTTTTGATTTAGAAACTTGACACAATCGCGAAGAAATTAATTTATTTAGAATTGATTCGAACCGAATTTGCACTAAGATATGAATTTTTAAGAATTTTCTTAAAAATTTGAATAAACCTGAATATCTCGTAAAAACAAACCAAAAAAAAAATCGGACAACCAAAACAATCGCTTTATTTTTCACCTAAAATTCATAAAGACATGTTTTAAGTATTTAAAAGCATAGTTTTAGGTAGCGCTAGTGGAAATCTTCCTTTTGACCAAAAAATTTCACCTCTAAACGTCATACAAACGTTTTTAGAGCAGTATTTATTATATACATATATATGGGTGATTCCATGTGAAATCGACAGATCAAAATTAAATTTTTTTTCCAACCATATTAGATCACTTTAACATGATATAATACACATCCCTGGATTTTTTCAGATTATTTGCATCGATTATCTCTGAGTTACAGGTGGTTAAATTCACGAAATTCGTATTATTTCCATTTTTTGCCAATATTCATTAATTCATAGCTCCTCAGGGATGCATTTTTCAACAAAAGTGCATAGAATACTTTTTTTACTAAATTTTATCTATTTTACAAAAAAATACTTTTATAGTCATATATATAAGTTATCATTTTCTTACAACCAATTTAAACTCTAAAATCAGTAAAACAGAGATTTTGATCCGAAGTTCGACAACCACAAAATTCATGAAAGTACCTTTTTAAAGTGCAAAATCATCTGCAAAATTTCAGAGTGGGTCTCAAAGATTAAGACCATTTGAAAAATCAAAATATAAATTTTGAAAAAAAAAATCTTGAATTTTATCTCGAAAATAATTACGTTTGAATAGAAAAAAAAATTCTAAGACAAAAAGTATTCTTGCCATTTTTCATAATATTGCTTCCTTTCCGAGCTAAAAATCGATGAAAATACCGCATTTTATACTGTTTAAATTTAAATTTTCGACGATTTTTCGCTCGGAAAGGAAGCAATATTATGAAAAATGGCAAGAATACTTTTTATCTTAGAATTTTTTTTTCTATTTAAAGTTAATTTTTTTAGAGATAAAATCCACGATTTTTTTTTCAAAATTCATATTTTGATTTTTCAAATGGTCTTAATCTTTGAGACGCACTCTGAAAGTTTGCAGATGATTTTGCACTATAAAAAGGTACTTTCATGAATTTTTTGTTTGTCCAACTCCGTATCGAAATCTCTGTTTCACTGATTTTAGAGTTTAAATTGGTTGTAGGAAAATGATAACATATATATGTGACTATAAAAGTATTTTTTTTGTAAAATAGACAAAATTTACGAAAAAAAGTATTCTATGCACTTTTGTTGAAAAATGCATCCCCGAGGAGCTATGAATTAATGAAAATTGGCAAAAAATGAAAAAAACACGAATTTCATAAACTTTGATCCCCTGTAACTCAGAGATAATCGATGCAAAAAATCTGAAAAATTCAGGGAGGTATATTTTATCATGTTGAAGTGATCTAATATGGTTGGAAAAAAAATCAAATTTTGATCTGTCGATTTCACTTGGAATCAGGCATATATACATACATAGCTATTTGTTTTCAAAGAAGAATATTATGATATCCGTAAAGAAAGTATAATAAAAGAGTGAGTGTGAGCTATAAAAGTGTAAATATGAGCATTTGAAGAAGGGAAAAATTGCTGGTTTTTACAAAAATCAATCAATTTCAGAGAATCTAACGATTTTTTCAATTTTCTTTTAATCTTCGCAACTTTTGACCCGATCGCGATCGTCCGTTTTCAAGGTTCTGAACCTCATATTAAAGATCTTTTTGTATAGCAATGAGCTATATATACGCTTTCGAAAATCATCAAAAAAGGTCTAATTGAGAAACATATATTATAAGTAAATTACGTACCTGATAATAAGACGGATATAAATTATGACCTCGTTTTCGGGCATGTTTCCTAATAGATTTGTACTTGTCTTTGCTTAAATTATTTTCAATAATTAATTGCAAGGCTTCTTCGGGAGACATACTGCACCTTTTAGACGTCTTAATAATGCTTAAAGCAGTCCTTGCTTTCGCAGGATCAGTTACTTCATTTAATAATTTGACGCCACTCAAGTTTTTTTCCTGTCTTAATTTTTTCTGAAAAGCGCCAAATAATTCTTCGCTCGTCAAATTTTCAGCTAACGAGGTAGCTTTTCTCCTTTGCGAACGTTTCGCAGATAGAGCGTAGGAAACTTTTGGTCTGCCTTTTGCTGTTGATATCTCGCTTTCTTAAATAAGTCGTTGGAGATTCAACTATTAATTTATTTGCAGATGATTAATAAAAAATATAATTTAACAATAAATATAAAAAATACCAGTGCTTATATCATTGCTGCATTCAAAACTGTAGTCTGCATCGTTACTAAATGTAGGCAATGGAATGTCAATGCAACCTTGCAACCAACTGTTGAATTGAAGTTGAAACTCCTCGTAATTCTGTTTATTTTTAGGCAGTGACATCAACTTTTTTTTAAAATTATTAAAAAAACTTTTTCGTAGCTTCAATTCAACACTTTTTTTGACATCATCAACTGCATTAGGACTGTTTTGAACGTACTCTATGACCGCTTTTTTTTGCTCTTCGAAATTTAATTTTTCATTCGTTTTTAGCACCATGAAAATGTCCGCATACTGCAATCGAAACATTTTGAATTTATTGAAGATTGTTCGCACTGTAATGTCGAAAGCAGACTGACAGCTCGAAATAGGTGTTATTTCGAGACGCATTTTTCAATTTGACTTTTCGTAAATTTGACCAAGTGCTTACCAAGAAGAATGCGGATCGGGACAAAAACAAAACACTTGTTTTCCTGTGTGTATGTATGTGTGTGTATGTGTCTGTCTGTGTTTATGTAAGGGCCTTTAGAAGCATAGGTATAGATCATTTATACACATCTGAAAAGATGTAATTTACGAAAAAGTCGATTTTACCTTTTTTCCTTTAAATGCTTGTAATTCTTGATCCAAGCAGCCATTTTTGACGGGTGATAGCTCCAATTAAAAATTTCAGCTATTTTTGTTAAAAATCGATGAAAATTTTATGATAAAACTATCGATTTTTAACATGAAAAAAAAGACAAAATTAAGAAAAATCTCAAGAATACTTTTTGTCTTAGAATTTTTTTTGCTATTTAAATATATTTTTCTCAGATCGAAAATCCAATTTTTTATTTTTGACACCTTTATATTTTGATTTTTTAAGTGGTCTTAATGTTTGAATGACACTCTGAAACTTTTCAGGTAATTTTGCACCATATAAAGGTACTTTCATGAATTTTTTGGTTGTCGAACTCCGGATCAGAATCTCAGTTTCACTGCTTTTAAGGTTTAAATTAGTTGTAAGTAAATGATAACATATATATATGACATCAAAAGTATTTTTTTTAAAGTTTAGAAAATTTCTTGAAAAAAATGTCTTATGGGTTTTTGGTGTAAGACATTTTCTTTAGAAGATACAAATTAATGAAAATAAGCAAAAAATTGAAAAATACCCTAAAATGTCAACTTTGATCCCCTGTAACTCAGTGATAATTGATATAAAAAATCTGAAAAAATTCAGAGAGGTGTATTTCATCAAGTAGAAGGGGTTCCATATATTTAGAATGCATTTCCAAATATCGACCTCTCGATCTCACAGAGAATCGCCCATATATACACACACAGGAAAATATATTAGGATATTAATATAACATTAAAATTTAATAATATATTAATATAACATTAATGTGTGCATCCCTAAAACACATGAAAAATTATAAATATTTCGCTAATGTCAAATATAATATAGTGTATAATTAATCTTAATATATATATTGATATATAATTATTTTATGTATGGGGGAAACGGTTTCTTATAGCAAGTTATATCAGGAACATCCCTAAAAAAACATATTTTCGATAAATGCAAAATTCGAGTGAAGCCAGACTTTTGGCCACTTATTTTGCGTTTCGGACCACCGTGCGTCGTCTGGGCTTCTTACACTGCCTCCGCGTGCCCGCGTACACGCTTGTATCTCTTTTCTATTGAATATTTGCTTCTACCGTTTGCTTTTACTCGGAGTGTTGTTACTTTTCCTCCCCACGCCTACGGCTACCCTTTAGCTTCAAACCTCACGCAGCTACCGCGAGCTAGTCCTCGGGGTGGAAACGGGGACCCCGGTCTCCGATTGTAGCGAAAATAGCCACCCCGTTATAATCCTTTATATCTATATTATCGGAATTAAAACTATGGTTGAATTGACTATTGTGTTCATTTATGATGTTATTTTTCAGATTTCTATGTTCCTTAATACGTGTACAAACACTTCTTTTGTTTTGGTCTACATATGTTGCCCTGCAGTCGTTACATTGCAGCTTATACAGGGTGTCCAAAAAGTATCGAAACACGCCTATAAAGTTTTCAGAGAACATATTTTTGACCTGGGTCAAGGTCATTTCCGTAGTAACTTTTGACGCTCGATCTAATGGTGACCTTGGATTTGACCGTGGACCTTGCCATCAATGTCATTTCAAGGTCACTATGATTTTTTTAAATGGGAACACCCTATTTTGACATCGGCAATCGAAAGAGCGGAAAATTTTACGTTCAGATATGTATTAAGGTCCAAGGTCAAGGTCACCTGTGAAGGTCGTAGCAAGGTCAAAGGCCCTAAAAACCCACTTTATGAACTAAAACTTTTTTTTGTTACATTTAAATGAATTGTGTATTTTGACCTTAACCGGGCTTTATTAAGTCCTTCATTGTGCCAAACTGAAATTCGATCCAAAACTCCTACTCCGCGACCCCGAAAACCCCCCTAAATAAATTAAAACTTATTTTTTTGATGCATTGAAAAAAATTATTTATTTGAGCCTTAACCGGGCCTCATGAAGTCCTTTATAGTGCTAAACTAAAAACCAACTCAAAATCCGTACTTAGCGACCCTGAAAAGCCCTTGAACAAATTAAGACTCATTTTTTGTTACATTTAAATAAATTGTTTATTTGGGCGTTAACCAGTCTTCATTAAGTTTTTAATAATACCCAATCTAAATGTGAACTCTTAATTAGTTCTCAGCGACCCCATAATCGTTTGAATAAACAGAAACATACATATTTTATGGTAATGTTCAAAAAGTTTTAAAACTTAACGCCAACGTTGCAGTACTGAACCAGACCTCTAGATGGCTACATTCGGTAAATCGCGATCTCACACTAAAAAAAGCACCTTAAAAACATAAGTTACCAAGCAAATTATATTGCCCACTTATTTTAAAACTACAAATGTTTACCTCGAAATCTTAAATAAGTATAGTGGTTGTAAAATCTATTTCTTTAAATTGATATTTAAGTATTCATAGTTTGATCAACAATAAAATCTGTTCATACCTAATTGAAAATGCAACATCTTACGAAAAGAGAAAGGATTACACTTCTCATGATGAGAGGCTGGGGTGCCGCAGTGCAACCTTACCGTACAGTGATTAATCTTTTTGGGATCTGGGATTGTCATTTCAACTGCAAGGAACCTTGTTACAAAGTTTGAACAAACCGGCACAATCGACGATAGGCCAAAATCAGGAAAAACAAAGTCAGCAACAAACGATGATACTTCCCTGGATGTTTTGTTATCATTCATTGAGGATCCACATAGTTCCATCCGTAGAATTTCACAACAGCACAATATAAGTAAGTCATCTGTTCATAACATACTAAAATATGCTAACTTTCATCCATTCAAAGTCACACTGATTCACAAACTTAATGAAGATGACTTTGATCGTCGCGTTGAATTTTGTGATGACATGATGACACGTATAGTGCAAAATCCTAACTTCCCATCAAATATTGTTTTTTCAGATGAGGCGACATTTCAACTTGACGGAACCTGCAATAGACACAATTGTAGATATTGGGCAGAAACAAACCCACATTGGGCACGAGAAGATAAATACCCAGAAAAATTAAACGTATGGGCAGGCATATTCAATAACAGAATCGTAGGTCCGTTTTTTATTGATGGCAACTTAAATGCTGAAAACTATGAAGAAATGCTACGCAATCAAATCGTGCCTGCGATAAGAAGAATAGCAGGAGACAACTTTATGAACACATGGTTCCAACAAGACGGCGCACCAGCTCATTATGCACGTGATGTTCGCAATCTTTTAGATGCAGTGTTTGTTAATCGGTTGATAGGACGAAGGGGCACAATTGAATGGCCAGCCAGATCACCTGATTTGACACCTTTTGATTATTTTTACTGGGGCTATTTAAAAGATCGAGTATACAAAACAAAGCCCACAAATTTAGTCGAGCTACGAGAGAGGATTGAATTAGAATCAGCAAATATTAGTCCTGAAGCGATAGAAAATGTTGTTAATGCTTTTTACCATCGATTAGCTTACTGTCAAGAAGTGAATGGTGAACAATTCGAGCATTTACGCTAAATATTTAAAGTGAGAGGTAAGGGGACTCACGTAAAACAAGCACCCCATCGTGAGAGGCAAGGGGACTTACGTAAAACAAGCACCCCATCGTGAGAGGCAAGGGGACTCACGTTAATCAAGCACCCCAAAGGGAACATTATCCTATTACGTCCACGTCGTTGTTCCTGGGTAACGCTAAACATAGGTCATCTACCTTTCTTCTGACTGCTAATTCTGCAAGAATTCCCTGCAAATACAATTTGACCTTGCTACGACCTTCACAGGTGACCTTGACCTTGGACCTTAATACATATCTGAACGTAAAATTTTCCGCTCTTTCGTTTGCCGATGTCAAAATAGGGTGTTCCCATTTAAACAAATCATAGTGACTTTGAAATGACCTTGATGGCAAGGTCCAAGGTCAAATCCAAGGTCACCATTAGATCGACCGTCAAAAGTTACTACGGAAATGATCTTGACCCAGGTCAAAAATATGTTCTCTGAAAACTTTTTAGGCGTGTTTCTATACCTTTTGGACACCCTGTATACAACATTCTTTTCCAACTGTTTTTCTTTTTTATCTTTTCCTTTAATTATAATATTACACATGCGATTGGGTATTTTTGGCACAGTTGCATTATATTTTTCTTTTAAAGAATGTTGCATCTGTTCATAAAACCCTTTAATATGGGGTAAAGCAACAATGTTTTGGAAATTTATGTCATTATTGCAACGTTGATACTATACACTCGAATTTATTTTGTTAATTCGTTTTTTTATATCTATTGGTAAAGTTGACAGGCAAATTATTATCAGCTAGTAATTCTTTTACAATATTGATGGCGATTTTTTGAGATTCAGGATGTTGTGAATGATAATTCAAAAATCTACCAGAAAAGGTGGGTGTCGTGTACCAATCAGTCATAATTTTTCCTGTATTCTTTACTAACAGAACGTCTAAGAAACTTATGGAACTATTTCATAAAATATTACAATAAGTGACTAACGACGACTTACATGTAGAGGAGCATAACAGCCGATTGAATCGAAATTTTTATTGTACTCATTGATTTATGCGAATAAAAATTGACAGCTTCCTGAAGAGGGTAACAGTGTTCACCGAAACGTTGAAGCAAAAGGAAAAATGGTTTAGAATTAAATTTACCTTTTTCCGAAGACTTGCCTCAGAGAGATCGACAGACTCTTTTTAAAATATTAAAAAAATGCCGAGGGATAGAGCCATTGAATATTGTGTCACACACATATTCATACATACATTAAAAAATCATCATATTGAAATAAATAAATAAATAAGTATATGAGCGTTTAAATGATGAAATATTTTGTATATCTATCGAAATATTTTAGTCTTTCCAATAAATTGTTATTTACATCACCCTGAAGGTGGTAACATTGAAAAATACTAACGCAGTTTATAATTTTAAATACAGTCCCCACGTCAATAGACCTTTCTATTACGATCGCTTTCCCCGTCGTGGATAAGTCAATCACAAATGATTAAACAACATGATGCAGTGAGACTTTATTAAAATATTGGTAAATTTAATTTACGAAAATAAATGTGTTACCTTAGGTCGCTTAAAATTCAAAATTTTTTCGATTTTACAAGTTTTCATTGTTTCCCAATACATGAGTAATCAAATTACGTTACACGAAATAATATATATTACAATAGAATATAATCTAATTCAGTTCATAAATTCAGTATATGATTATTTGAATTCCTCTCCATATTAGAATTACTTAAATACGCACAAACGTGGGAGGCAACCCTTGATTCCAACAATAATAAAGAAACAAAAGTTTGTAAAAACTGGCACTGTTTCGTCCTGTGACAACGTTTCAAGCCTTTATTAGAAAATACTGAATATATAAAATTTAGCAATAGTTCGATATTTTTACCACACTTTGAATAAATATTAATAAAATATTGGTCTTACCAAATTAATTAACATTAAAAACATAAAATTAAGAGACAAGGTGTCTCCAGTCACATTTTACGGTCAGTCTGTAATATGTATATATTTATAACACGAGTAAACACGAGCCTGATACGAAAATGGACGCGACTCACTCATTCACATATGTATTTAAGGAGGTTCTACAGTAACTATGCGAGTCAAAACAAAACTCTCTTGTTTTGATTTGCGTAGAACGTGGGATACGCTATATCTATATACATATGATGCGAGCATGACTTTTTCAATATTTTGAATTTATTATAAAGTATACAAGTACCCTTGGAGATTTTTATGAACAAATACATATTCGTCAGATATTTCTATATTACGTAAAAACTTCATAATCCAATCTTGGCGTCAATCACTTTGTAACATGAAGTTAAGCAGGTTAGAAACGCATTTTTCCATAAGAGCCTGTGTTAACAAGAGCAAAATTATAACATTTATTTCTCCAATTCTAAGTACCCTAGCGTTCTGAAATTTTATGTCTGGGTTTTTAGAACATCAAATAACGTAAATAATTTTTTTTTTAATTTTCTTGGCGTTATTTCTATTCACTGTAGAACCTCCTTAAGCCACAGCACTATATGTGCACATCTAAAAGAAAAACAAAAAACTACTTGTGAGTAATGTGACTAGAACAGATCGTTTTTTTGAAATACTTATTTAGTTTATAATATTGCTGCTAATAACATTAAAATCTTATTGTCTATTAATATTATTGCTGATAATGATTCTATCGCTTGATGACAATGATGTTTAAGATATGAAGACTATGCATCTCTTCGAGCTAAACTGTACTTTATCAAGCCTACGTTTCGAGTCTTACTATAGGTTCCACTACAGGGCTACAAATTAAACAGATTTATTGAAATACAATTTTTAAAATATAAATAATAAAAATATACAATATGTCAAACCTAATAAAAATACAAAATCGCTTAATCCATCGAAACTAAACAAAAAGCCACCGCTACAACTCGGCGCTAAAAAATACAGTTACACTTTAAAAAAAATTTGCGCCAAAAGTTAAAAAACTGTAACTAAAACCATAGCCTTACTATTAGCAAACTTGCAGAGTGTTAACCAGGAGCGTCGCCAGATGGTGATATGACACTTGTAGGGGATAACAACCAACTGACTATCGGCTTATGCTCGCAAAGAAACGCCGAGTTTCCACACTCAAGAGTATCTATTTATCTATTATCCAACAAATACATGTATTTCTTACCTAAATATAGTCGAAAGGTTGTAAATATAAAGCTAAATAATATCTAAATGCAAATTTCATTATCTTCCAATGGCTCTTCGCACCATAATAATTGGTGTGAAAATGATACCTCTGAAGCTATCAGTAGAGCTCGCAAATAATAGGCTTTATACATGCAATTAAATATATTCACAATCTATTATTGATAATTTTTATTAAAATTTTTCTAAACAATAATAAACATTACATATTTAAAAACATTTATTTCCAGTATTGCAAATAACTTATCCTACCCTATGGCCGCTATACGTTTGTGAGGATCTTGATTTTTCGGTTTTATTAAATATTAGAATTTAAAAAGATTATTTAAATATATTCATAATTAAATCAATTATTTAACTAATAAACAGAGTAAAATATTTCATAATATCTAATCCATCTGAAACATATAACAAGATCAATTTGCATTATCTGCCTTACATAATTAATATAACTATAAGTTTAAATGTGACAATTGTTGAAATCATTAAAACTAATAAAAATTTACTATAAAATTGAATACTATTATAAAATTAAAGGTACTATGACTTTTATATAAAAAAAATTCAAAAATATAATGTATATAACATAATCGGTTATTAAATTAAACTTATTTATTTTTACAATCTTATATTAATGATATTCTTATACCTATAAAAATTTTAAAAATATTTTTCACCGAATATTTCTGTATATAAATTCAAAACAAAGTTCAATTTCTTACAAATTCCGACACTTTGTATCACATAACAATATCATTTCTCATTATACCCCTTATATAAATGTAACCTACACGAATTATCAAAATTTTTGTTTCCGAATATTTCCAAATATAACTCAAAAAGAAGGAGTAAAATCTCCCGCAACACCCGATGTCTATAACGCACATGACAAAACCAGCTCTTCTTGTCTCCTTTCATGAATAATATACCTAAACATATTTTTAAAAATTTATTTCTCGTATGTTCTATGCGAAATACTAATGTGTATACAATGTACATATATAGGGTTACATGTTTGTGCTAATCAGAAATAATTATATTTTTGATGAAGCCCTGTTTCATTTTATATTCATTCTATATTTCAGCGTTCTAACTGGCTGACGATCAGGCCAAGGTCTCGAGTCGATGATGTGTTTCGCAAAATCTAGAAGGCCTATTTTGGAAAGCACTAAGTCGGCGATCTGTAGCGCGGGTCGGTCGACAAGCTTGGGGATACCCAAGAAGAGAATTTCGCAAGAGTCTTCCATGAGGCTGTTGCTGACTACAGAGCTGATTTCTAAGCGCAATGCTGAAATCTCTGCCGTGTGCGTGGCAACCTGATTTGCGAGGCCATTCTCCAATTTCTCGACGCGTGTGGCTATGCCTAGCAAGTTTGCTTTCAGATCTGCGTTATCTTGCCTGTGCTCCCCTAAGAATTGTGAAAACCAATCCGGCGCAGAACCCATGGCTGTGGATGGTAGTTGCAGAGAGCCGGTGGTCGCCTCTAACGGTGATTTAGGGCGATGTTGCTTGGCGACCGAAGAGGTCAAGGATTCCGGGGAGAGCAGCCGTTTTTGACTAGCGCGACGCTCTAAGTGAGGCTTTGAAGCTTGAGCTGAATCAGAGGTCTTGGGGAGGCCGGTATTTGCGTCCAGAGCAGGGGACAACGGTACGTTCACGTCTGACAGTGGAGGAGCAGAGCCGTTCCTGGTCTGTGCCAGGAAAATGGCACAGCAATTATCGGAAGGCTTGCCGCTAACAGAGGTACGCAGACACCCCGGATGAAAATCACTCTGACAAGTAGGGCACGAAACTACGGTTGTTTTAATTCTGGAACTACACTTTTTACAGACAGACATAAGTAACGTGGTGTGGTGTGCTAAATCGTACTACACAATACATTGGGCCTAATCTAATGAATCTAATGAATGAGCGTTTGGAACATAGTCTAAAGAACATTAAAAAAGTAGATATATATGCTCGTAGTAACAGCTGACACTCGCGGGTGCGCGGCAATATAATTGGTAAACAAAAAGTAGTGAATCGCGTGCCACTGCATGCGGAAGGCAATATAATAAGGAGCCTAGGCGGTAAAGTAGCTTGAGAACGGTAAAGCAGGGAGCTGCTAGAGCTGCGCTCAGTCGATAAGGTAGAGCACGTAGCTTACCGACGCTATTACATAGTGCATAGATGTAAAAAAATTAACATACGCAGAAAATAATGGATTTTGCCACGCTGTGTGCAGCTACATGTTGGGGTTCGAGGAGAGCCACCATGGGTGCTTTGATACTCATCGCACTTTCGACCTCCAAGCGAGATCGATCTGGTACAGGTTCACGCATACAAACTCACTGATGCTGCACTGTTGCGTACCACTCCCGCTATTTCTGGTTCAGCGCGTTAATTTAATTAATTTATTTATGATACCCTGTAAATAGCACATGAAATAATTTTTTTTTGTATGGAAATACATATTAATAAAATTACTTAGGCTATCCGTGATTGTTTAGCGCGGGCCAATAGATATCTCTTTTCGTAACACTACACTATAGTATATGTAACGCACGGCTCACATAGATTTCTAATTTTTTAGCATAAATTAATCTAAGGGCTTTAAATATAATTTTGACAAAATTGTGCCCAAAATTACAGATAAAATAATAATTTACTTACTCGTGTAATATGTATTTACAGGGTTATATATAAATTAAATTTGAATTTAATTTAACGTGCTCAAAATCAGAAATATGCGGGACGTGGTACGCACAGCGCAAGCAGCACTTGGACAAGTTCGTATTGGCGTGAAGCTAGCTGTACCAGATCGATCTCGCTTGGACGGTCTGAAATTGCCGATTAGTATCAAAAGCCACCCATGGTGGCTCTCTCGAACCCCAACACTGTGCAGCTAGCAGAGCTAAGACAGAGAAAAATTAACAACGCGAATAGTCTTGGGAAGGCAGTACTGAAACTACTTCGCAAGGCTCGCTACCTACTAAACAACTCGAATTGCAATATCAATCAACATATAGAAATAAAGCGCACTGTCACAAATTTAGCGGGCGCGGGAGACGGATGCTAAAGGCTTTAGCGCACTGGATTGTCGAGACACTTTATGTAGCACTGATGTAAGAACACGTTAGAGAGAGAGAGAGAGAGAGAGAGAGAGAGAGAGAGAGAGAGAGAGAGAGAATTGAATTTCAATTTGAATTTATAGGTGTTTCGCCAGGGCCAGGGACACGCAAGTCCGTTGTGGCCGTAGGCATTGTACCTGTTACAATGGTTAAAACAAATTATAGCGGGAGTGTTCACGGCTGCCGCTGCAGCCAGAACGTACATAGGCGTGAGAAACCACTTAAAACTAAGGTATTGCACAGTGTGCTTACAAAGTAAAACAAAAAATAAATAATCGATAATAAACAAAAACAAACAAAAAAATTCAACAATCAAAATTCAAGTAGAACGCAGTGCAGTACGCCAAGACGCCGAAACAGAGATGTACAAACCGGTAATTATCGCCGGTATCGCCGGTGATTATCAAATAATAAAAAACGCAGGTACAAAATAGGCACGCAAGGTATAATAAAATTATAATACAAAATACGCTATAACGATAAAACGACAATACAAAATAATTAACACTAAGGCTCTCAATCTCGCTAAAATAAAATAAAATAGGATAAAAGCGCACGCAGCGGCGAGGGCGGCGCTGATACAAATTGTTGCCCAGGAGATAGCGGCGCAAGGTATTTACGCAAGACGCGGGTCTGACGCGGCTATGAAGTCATGCAGGCGAGCCTTAAAGGCTAGCCTGCCCAGCGATGAGCACCCTAGCCCGCGAATATCGGAGGGGACCTCGTTCCAAAGGCGCGGGGCGGCGATTCTAAAAGACGCAGCGAAACAATCCGTGCGGACGTAATTGATAGCCATATCGAGCTCGGCGGCTCTTTTGGAGCCAGACGCGTTCGGGGGTCGGCAGGCGAGGTGCTGGCGAAGGTAGGGTGGGGTGCCTGAGCCAAGGACCGCAGCCAGGAGCTGCAAGGTGAGCTGTTTGAGACTGCACTTGTACGAAAGTACGCCAAATTTGCGGTACGTCGGCGAAATATGCTGCCATTTGCGCAGTCCGCCCACGAAGCGCATAGCCGCATTTTTGCAGAGGTCAAGTTTGCCCATGCGCTCGTCGGTAAGGCCGAGGAAAAGGGTCGGGCAGTATTCCAAATAAGGAAATACGAGGGCCGACACCAGAAATAGCTTGACCGCTCCCAGAAGGAAAAACGCGTTGAGCCTGAGTCGAGCTAGGGCAGCGAAACACTTCGCCGCCGTCGCCGCGCATTGTTCGTTGAAGGTGAGGGTCGAGTCGACGATGATCCCCAGGAGTTTGACGGAGCCGAGCGGAACGATAGTTTGTCCATCGAGCAAGATGGGCGGCAGGGAGATGGTGGCGAGCTGATTCGCTAGGCCCGAAGAGCCGAGCCACATGGCCTGTGTTTTGCGGCTGTTTATTCGAAGGCCGTTTTTAGTAGCCCAAACCGTTGGCGAGAGCACGATTGACGTTCTCGATGATGGCTGGGGCGTCACAGGCGAAGCCGTGCGCGTAGAGGCAGAAATCGTCTGCATAGAGGTGGTAGCCGCACGTGGTCGTTCACGTATAGTGCGAAGAGCAGTGGGCCCGGCAGCGAACTCTGCGGGACACCGGAAGATCGAGGGAGAGAAGCAGAAGTCTCGCCAGCCGCCGACACGACGTATGCGAGCGGCCCGAAAGGAAGGAGCGAGTCCAGGCGCAGGCTGTGTCGGAGAAGCCTAAAGAGCGAAGCTTCTCCGCAAGGAGCTGCACGTTGACGAGGTCAAATGCCTTGAACTGGTCGATCGAGATGAGGAGGGTGATTTTGCCCTCGTCCACGGCATGTCTAGCGGTGTCAACGATGGAAAGGAGTGCGGTATGAGTGCTGTGCCCCTTACGGAAGCCTGATTGCGCGCTGTTGAGCAGGCCCCTATCCTCGACGAAGCGGCCAATCTGTCCCAGAGCAACGGCATCAAGCGTCTTAGATGCAGGCGAGAGTATGCTGATCGGCCTAAGGTCGTCGGTGCACGAAGGGCTAGCGACTTTCGGAATAGGTATAACCGAAGCAATCTTCCATGAGTCAGGGAGGACTTCCGACTGCAAGGACGCGTCGAAGATATTCATGAGGACGGGCAGGATCGCGTGGGTGCAGTCCTTGAGGATTCGGAGCTGAAGGCCGTCAGGGCCGACAGCGTTCGATTGCGCGCGGCTGAGGGCGTGCAGAACCTCCGTCTCCGTAACGTGTCGGAAAAAGAAGCGATCATCAGGGCTGATCCTGGCAGGCTCGTCGTGCAGAGACAGCGGCGAACCCGAGCTAACGAAGGCTCTGTTGAGTTCGCCGACGGAGGCGGGGAGCTGGAAGTCATGCCGGTCTTTGTTGCTCGCGCCCATGGCGCCAATGATTTCCCAGAGCTCGCGGCTGTCGCGGCATTTGTTAAGTTTGTCGCTATAATAGGCGATTACGGCGGCGGCGAACTCCGCATCAACGCGCTTGCGAAGGAGGACGGATTTGGCCTTGTTTTCGGTCGAATTGTTTCGTTTGCGGATGCGGTGAGCGCGATTGCGCGCCTTCCTAAGTTCGCGAAACTCAGGCGTCAACCACGGCACACGTTCGATTCTGGCCACATAGGAACGCAAGGGGGCATGTCGCTCATATGATGCGAGGAGGATCTCGGTAAGAGTGCGCACCTTCTCGTTTACGTCGGGCTGCGACGTGACGACGGACCAGTCAACCGCGCGCAAGTCGGACCAAAGCGCGTAGATATCAAAGTTCTTGAAGGAGCGGCGAACGCGCGTCTTCGGGCGGGGGCCCACGCTACCTGCGAGGGGGAGAGCAACGAAGATAGCGTCGTGGGCCGAGATACTGGGGTCGCTAATCTGCCAATGTGAGGCCTCCGCGCAGTCGTTCGACAGGCAGATGTAGTCGATCGAGGAGTTGGAATACTCCAGGTGATGCGTCTCGCCAAAGGGAACAGGGGTGAGCCCCAGCACGCCGAGCGATTGGAATAAAATTCCGTGTGCCGCCCCGGAGCCGTACCGGTCTATATTTAAATCGCCCATGAGCACCAGGTGATCGTAAGCCGCATTGTAGTTATGGATGGCCTCCTCCACGAGCCGCCAGGAACTCGATTTCGGCGGATTGTACACGAGTGCGCTCAAGAATTTGCGCCGGCCGTACGTAATTAGAGCGAGGATAAATTCAGGCTCTTTCCTGTACACTGCCGCCCTGGAAGAGGAATCGACGATGCGACAGTGAGCTGAGTGGTGGACGAAGAGAGCGACGCGGCCCCAGGTAGCCAGGGCCATCTCAGGCCCAGAGGGGTCGCGGGGCTTGAGGAATGTCTCGCCGATGCCGAGGACGAGAGGTTGCTGGCTGAGGATGAGCTCGCAAATATTGTGACGATGGGCCGAGAGCGAGTGCGCGTTGATATGCCCAAAGATAATTTTGCGGAGACTGTTGGGGGCGGCGTTAGCCATTAATGTTAACCCTGCTCGCTAATTTTTCAAGCTTAGTGCGTAGGGTGGGGCATTTAAGCTTGTCGAAGGGCGAGTAGTTGTCCGCGAGATTCGCGAGCTTACAGTTGGCACAACAAGTCGCGCTGGCGTGAGTGCATTTATCCGTCTCGTGCGCTCCAGCGCACTTAGCGCAAGTGGCATCGCCTTCGCAGGAGGCCGCTTTATGGCCGAATTGCAGGAATTTAAAGCACTGCAAGATTGATAGATAGTCAGCGAATCTGCACGAATGCTATCCGAGCACGACTTTCTCTCTGTCGAAGAGGGCTTTGCGAAGCCCCGGGTCGAGCTCGACCACGCAGGAGCGGTTTTATCGCGAGCCGAGTAAAGGTAGATCGCCTTGAGCTTCACGGGGGGCTGGGCAGCGAGGTATTGGCGAAGCATGGTCTCGATTTCATGGCCGGTGATTTCGACTGGGATGTCGTGTATAATGATAAGCGGGTCGAGCATAGCGTCGCGCTTAACCTCAAGGCCCGCGTCGGCGAGCGCCCGCACGCTGAGAAGCGGATCCAGGGAGATATAACGACCGCCGAGGAGGTGAGCGAGCGGATGACGTGATTTAACTTAATATTGAGAGCTACCGGATCGACAAGCTTAATCAGCGCCTGGCGCGTGGCTGCGGAGTCCGGGAACTTCTTCTTCGCCTCTTCCTTCGGAACCACGATCACCCGCTCGTCCGTCTTCACAGGGATGGGCTTGGCGCGGTCGAGAATTATATTGGAAGGCGCCTTGCGAGCAGTTTTAGTCGCACTTGCGTAGGAGCCGCTCAGAGGTGGGTAGTGCACCTGCTCCGAGGAAACACGTGCTTCGAGCGAGGAACAAGCGCCTGTCACGCTCGCGCACGCGGTCTGCAGAGACGCGATACAGCAATCCGCGGTGGAATCCATGCCCAGCCGGTAAGCGTAGGCACTCGCAAGTTTATGATATGCATTGCAAACCGTGGAGAGAGCGGCGATCATTTAAGAACGACGAGTTGCTTCCTTTTCTGTGCTGAGAAGCTCGACGAATTTGTCACTGTGGGTCGCGACGTCGTTGTTAATCCTCCCGATGTCGTTGGCCGTTAGCAGCAGGGGCAAGGCGCCGCAGTCTACCTCCATGACTGAGTCGAGTTCCGAGTAAGTGTCGTCCAGCGCGCGGCTGCTGTCGAAGCGCGAAGACTTCCTTAGCGACATAGCGCAATCAACGGGCCGCTGGTTAGAGGTGGGGGCAGAGCCCTACAGGTACCCAGAATGACTGGCAGGGACCGAGGCACTTGCAAAATGTAGGTTAGAAAATTCGCAAAGATTTGCACTCAAAAATCACTGATAACCTGCATGCGCGGACTGCAAATTATTATCACAGATTCGAGATTGCGAAAATCACAAGCCGCACCACAAATAATACGGAGTAAAAAGCGCAGAGCAACACTAGGTACACGCGCACGCTCTGAGAGAGAGAGAGAGATTTAAGATTTAAGATTTATTTATTTACCAAAGCGACTAAGGACTTTCGGTCCTTTATAGTCATTGTACATATTACATAAAAGGTAAAGTATAAAATACAATTTGCGCTGTTCTGGGCTGTCGCAGCAGCCCTTTAAATGACACAAGGTAAAAGTTTATTAGATATCAAATAACATAAAATAAAAATACATAAAAATAAAATTAAATTAATAAATATAAAAATAACTAAAAATAAATACAAATACAGATAACAAAATACAAATTAAAATAACCGTTGACAAACTGTATACATAATAATTAACATACAAGCTCTCGCTCTCCATAGATTTTCCTCATATCATACACTCCTAGATTCCGATTAAAACAACAAAATCGCACGCACCGCAATTATCGCAGCCTAGGATCAGAGGTTGCTATATACTCTCGCAGCTTCGCGCGGAACGTAAAATTCGTCGCTGACGCCTGATAGTGGGTACGTATTTCATGTGGAAGCTCGTTCCACCAACGCGCTGCACCAATACAGAAGGATTCAGCATAAATATCGAGCTTGAAAAAACAAATTTCCAAGTCGTGCTCGCTCGCACGTTTGGAACCCGAGCCCTCGCTAGACCGGAAATGGAATTTTTGGAGAGAGAGAGAGAGAGAGAGAGAGAGAGAGAGAGAGAGAGAGAGAGAGAGAGAGAGAGAGAGAGAGAGAGAGAGAGAGAGAGAGCGGAAATGCTTATGTGCATGTGCGGCGCACATCTCATGCGTATATACAGCTGCTCAGTATATATAGCTATACTCTCGAGTCTTCATACGCTGTACTCAGAGTGTAGTTTATACAAGCATAATTGCAGTGCGGAAGGGTTTGAATAAAATAATAATTAATTAACGATGATCGCGCAATGTTTTATACCATGTTACGTTAATATAAAAGGTTGATAACTCTTATGATTTAGTTCGTGAAGTTGAGGTAATGTTATGGGATAACTCAGGACATGAAGCTCTCAACAGAATCTGGACCAAGTGTGGGCACTTATCATAATAGATAACGTTCTACAATTCTGCGCTATAGATAACTTTGACAGTAGGGGGGGGGGGTGTTCTATAAAATAATTTCAATTATAATTTTTATTCTTTTAATATTATAATGGATTTTTCAACTTCATTAATTTCTTAAAAATTGATTTCACAATTTTAAATATAAAATTAAAAACTATAATGATTAAATTATTCCTTAATTTGCGTAGATTTGGGGCTTCACAGTGTTAATATGGGAAAGTGCATAGATCTGTAACTAAATAACTATAATACAGGAAGGTACTTACCTAGCAAGTATAAAAAGTAAAACTGATACACCCAGATAAGCAGTGGCCATGTATATCCATACATCTAAACTTAAAGGGCTCAGAAAAGAGAATAAATTCGGAGGTTGCTTTACGGGTTTCCTGTATAATATACTTATTCCTGCAAAATGTAAAATATCCTATAATAAATCTTTTATTACACCGAAATACAAATATTTTTTAGTTATTGTTACGTCTGAACCAGTATATATATAACTTTCTATAAATCGCGATGGTTCGGATGATATGAAAGAAAAACTCGATAACTCAAGATATGTATATGCATATAAATATATGTATTTTATTCATTTATTTAACATGACTTTACAGTAAGCTTCCCCTTGCTTTGCGATCGTTGGACGATCGCATTACCGGGTGAAGGGATGGGTAAATATGAGACCAGTTTTTACATGAAAGCTTTAGTATAGAAGAGAGAAAAAGTACCTTGCTGTTAGAGTGGATGTGTATACGTGTATATCTATATCTACACACACACATATATATATATATATATATATATATATATTCGCTCGGTGATGCTGCTCCGTAGTCTCCCACTGTGAAGGTTTCGTTCGCTGAGAGAGAGTACACGGCGCCGCCTTGTATGGGCCTTTGTATAGGTATTCGGCCTGACCGTCCTATGTTTCCTTTCCTTCTCTCTCTCTCTCTCTGGCGGTAAGTGTGGAACACTACACTCCTTGCATCTGCTCTGCTTATTAGAGCACATATTGATATATCTCTCACTCGTTCGAGTGATTTTTTTGCAGCAGAGAGGATCCTCAATACGGCTCCTACGCTGGCGCCAAATAGACATAGTTTTTTATGCCTATTAATGAGCCAGAGGTATCTTTCTCTGCAACGTATGCTATCCTAACCTCTTTCCACCTACTCAACTCGACGTGCGCCAACATCGCTGGAAAAATTTCTGCCGCTGCTCGATCATCTCTCCGTCTTCTCACCAACATCTTAGAGATCATCTGGGGAAGGAACAGCGCAGAAGAGGAGGTTGAAATATAAAAAAAAAAATTTGAGGGCAGAGGAGAAAAGTATTTTTGAGGTTAGAGAGTCTAGTTTTATTTTCTATCTCTCTCAGCGCGCGATTTTTGCCGATAATTCTGCCCACACGCGTGAGTTTTTTGGACTCGCCGCCAGAGAGCGACACTATTGCGGAGAACCTCGTACGCAACACGCAAACACTACTACACTATGACGGCTAGGTGCGTCGTATGCAATGAAGCTTGCTCTAGAACATCTAATACTTGTCCAGCTTGCAAGCAGCCGTGCCACTCAAAGTGTGCCGGCAAAAAATTAAACTCCACGTGCGATCGGTGCCGCAGTCTCAAAACATCTCGACAGCAAATTAAAGAGCACGTGGATCCTGCGAAAATAACACCTCAAAGACGCGCAGTCGATCGTGTATCGACGCCAAAAGATTCCAGCCAGCCGAGGAGAGAGGGAAATAGCAACGAGCTGCCGTCTAAAAATAGATCGGAGACTGATCGGCGCTCGAACACAAATCAGTCGTCCAGGGGCACTAGTACCAAATCTTCGAGCAAGACGGGTAACCAACCGTTAGGCGCTGATAGTTCCGTAGGACGGGTAAATGACGTCCAGGAGCCGAGCCTGGAAAACTCCACCAAAAAAGGCCTCAACACAACGGTCGCGTCTGAGACTTTGTCCGGAAATACGGAACCAGACCTGCCTATGGGAGATTTGAGTTTAATGGGAAAGTCCCATATAATGATCCCTGTGACCACCATGGATCTCTTGTTCAGACGCTTCGACATGCTTCAGGATCAGCTAGATGAGATAAAATCGTTCATAAGTAAAGACCCTGTATCAGTCAATGTCCCTCCCCTACCCTCGGATAGGGGGGTGGCAGGTGACATCTTGAAATTAATTGACAGGGTCAGTGCTCTTGAGGTGATATTAGCTGAGCACACAGGTGCGATTAGTGAATCTATCACTAGTTCGAGGATGGTAACTGAGGCTGTCGTTGATCTCAAGGATGACCTACAAAGGGTCCATGTCATGTCCGAGAGAGTCCATGGTGATCAAAGAAGAAGTAGTGATCCTATGCTTGTAAACCGTGATGCGACTGAAATTGAAATTGAAAATGTAAATGTAAATAAGAGCGCTATTAAGCTAGGTAATGGCTCACACGATTCGGCGAGTAAGCCAGATAGAGCTTATAGTGTAGTTTCTGATGGAGACGGTGGTGAGCTCCGCGAGGTGGCCATTAATGGTATTTTAAAAAATGAAATTGAGGTTAATGAGCCTATGCTCAATGAGATCGCCTACGCGGTACTCCGTACCGTCTTACCCTCGATGGATAAAATAAGTATTATTGGGACTCGTGTGGTACGCTCTCGTGAGGTAGTTGGGGAAAAGAGGGAAAAGTTAGTAACAAAGGTTACTAGTCCCTCTATTATTGTCAAACTGGACAATGCTAAGCTAGTCAGCGATATTATGCGAGCAAAGAGAAATTTAAGTAATAACTACCTCACTACTGCGAATATTGACAGTACTTTACTTGGCTCGGTGTCTAATGCCTGTATTCCTCGACGTAAAATTTTTATAAATGAAATGTTGCCCAGGGAGAGATTCCTGCTTTTTAAAGGTTTGAGGGCCATAGCCCAAGGGCTTGGTTTTAAGTACGTATGGCATACAGGAGGCAGATTTCTAGTCAGGTATAGGAACAAAGAGCGTGCCCACGTATTTAATTCGGCTACCGACCTACAAGCCATTCAGACGGCGTGCCAGTCCACCACAAAAAGACGGCCAAGTACTAACGTGACTGGTACAGATAGCACCAGTGACAATGACAACACGACACTGGTTGGACGTAGGGATGGCCTGGCGGTTAGGTCGGAAACAAATACTCCGGAATGACTGCCCGTGAATGGTGAAAGGTCGAGGGTGAGGCATTCCCTCAGGGCGGGTTTTCTCAATATTAACTCTATACGAGCACGTATTGAGGAACTTCGTCTTTTCCTGGTTGAAAATTCCTCCTATGACATCTTGGGAGTTGCTGAGTCGTGGCTGGGTCCGGTTGTGGATGACAGTCTTATTCAGATCAAGGGTTTTTCGGTAGTTCGGCAGGATCGCAATGTGAATGGTGGAGGAGTCCTTCTGTTTGTACGAAACCATTTTAAAGTTCGTAAAATTGCTTTTTCTAGCACGGAAGGTCCAGGGAAACCTGGAATACCAGAGTATTTATTCTGTGAAGTGCAGCAGGGTAGCTCCCCTCCTATTCTAATAGGAGTAATTTATAGACCCCCTAAAATTCCCATGCAAAGGGACTCTGATCTTTTCAGTATTCTCCGCGATCTATGCAGTGACTATAGTCACAAAATAGTCATGGGTGATCTGAATGCTGATCTGTCGTCCACATCTGACGACGCAAATACCGTCAAGCGTCTCACCGAGGAGTTATCTCTTCAGGTAATCCGCCACGGCCCGACACACTTTACTCCTACGTCCTCCACATGGATTGACTTAATCATGACGGACGATAATGACACTATTTTGGACTTTAAGAATGAAAGACTGCCCAGTTTTGGCAAACATTGCCTAATAGATGTCACTCTAGACATCTTCACAGCATCTCAGGTAAGAGAGACCTTTGTTTTTCGTGACTTTAAGGGCATCAAGCCCTCCGATCTCGCTGATTTGCTGTCAAACTGTTGTTGGGCAGCCTTTGATTCCTCTGAACTTGACTTGGAAGGTGCATTAAAATCTTTGAATGAAAATTTAAACTCAGTTATTAATGATTTGGCACCGGAAAAAAACGGTTTGCCCAAAGAAAAAATATGCTCCTTGGTTTGGTCCTGAGTTGAGAGATCTCGTGGATCGCCGTAATGCCACACACAGGCGTTACAAGCGGACCGGCCGAGCAGATTTGTTCGATGAGTTCTTTCGACTCTGCAACGAGGTCGATTTGCGCATAGCTCAAGAGCGTAATTCCTTCATTTCGAGTCATTTATCTGACGCTCTTGATGATAACAGGAATATTTGGAAGGAAATGCGCAATCTTGGCCTCTTGCCTAAGCGTAAGGAGGAGGAATTTCATGGTTTTACGCCGGGAGAGCTGAATGAGCACTTTGCTGGAATATCTACATCCCCACTTGAAAATATCGAAGATGTTAATGACTTTATTTTGTCTGCGAGTGATGAGGGTTTTTCCTTCAAGCCTATTGTTCTTGCTGATGTTGTACTTGCAATATCGCACTTTTCCTCGCAGGCTAGGGGTGTAGATGGAGTTCCTCAAAATGTGATCGTAAAGGCGATCCCAAGCATTGGCGACTTCATAGTTAGAATATTTAACTCCTCCTTTGCTATGGGTATTTTTCCGGGCATCTGGAAGCAGGTGCAACTCATAGCCTTGAAAAAGGTTAGTGCTCCTTCCACCATTAAGGACTTTCGCCCTATAGCACTGCTCTGCTTCCTCTCAAAGGTGCTAGAGAAGATTGCCCATACCCAAATCACGGAGTATCTCAATAGAAATAGCATCTTGGATCCCTTCCAGGCCGGATTCAGAAAAAACCACAGTACACAGACGGCATTAATTAAATTGACTGATGACATACGTATGGCCATTGATGACAGAAAGTTAACGCTCCTGCTGTTGTTTGACTTCAGCAAAGCGTTCGACACAGTATCACCATCTAAACTGTTGTGCAAATTGAGGAGTCTGGGTTTCTCTAGGATGGCTCTTCAATGGGTTAAATCCTATCTACAAGGCCGCACCCAGATGGTAATCTCTGGGAACAGCGGAAATTCTGATTGGTGGGAGACAAACCTAGGAGTGCCGCAGGGCTCTGTCCTGGGGCCTCTACTCTTCAGTCTGTACGTAAATGACCTGCGAGACGTACTGGACGGAAAACTGACTAAACATCTTTTTTACGCCGATGACCTTCAGATCTACCTTCATACCACGAAGGATAGATTCCATGAAGGATTGGCTCGACTGTCGGAAGCGGCACGATTGGTCTCTGAATGGGCGGGGAGCTCCGGCCTGCATCTCAACACCAGCAAGACCAAAGCAATATTCTTCGGGTCGATGAAGAATGTTAATGACATCAAGTCCTGCAATCCTTCTGGTGTTGGGATGCCGGACGGAGTGATCGTCCCCTTTGAAGACTCGTTCGTGAGTCTCGGTGTTATTCTTGACAATAAACTTACGTGGAAGCCGCAAGTTGACTCTATTCCAAAAAAGTAAATAAAGCCCTGTATAGCTTGCGGTTTATCAGGGACTGTACCACCGAGACTCTCCGCAGACGATTGGTCGAGTCACTAGTCCAACCACATCTGGACTATTGTACTGTGGTTTATCTAAACGCGTCGGATGAACTTCGACGAAGACTGCAGAGATTGAGCAACTCATGTGTGAGGTATGTTTTTGGAGTTAGGAGGGATGTTCACATTTCCCCCTTCAGGAGGCGTCTGGGTTGGATGCTTACGGATTCGCGCCGTCTTTACTTTGAAGGTATCCTATTATACAAGGTCACCAGGTTGCGCGAGCCTGGCTACCTATTTACGATGTTTAAAAAGCACACACCCAGACCCACCAGCAGGGATGTTCCCCCTGAACTTCACATTCCAGGAGTGAGCACTGTGACCGGGGCTAAGGCTTTTCAGGTTCATGGGGCTCGTTTCTGGAATTCCCTTCCCTCTTCTCTCCGAAACCTCCCCTCCTTAGCCTCATTCAAAGTAGCCTTGAGACGCTACCTAGTAAACCTCGACCACTAGGGTAGCGATGTATCGGGCGAAAATGTATTGTACATAGTTAGACTGAACCTCGTGGTTCTCTTTTTAATAACGCAGTCTGTGATAAATTTTATACAAAAGTATTTATGTGATTCGATATCTGTGATAAAAACGGCCTTGACCAAAAGTATTATATATTATAAGTTATGTTTTTTGTGATATCACAGTATCTAGCATTTAGTATAATTTAATGTTTTTAGTATTAATTATATCGCAGGCACAGTATTCTAACAGTATTATTTTATTGAATATTTTTAAGTGTAATGTTTTTTGTATATTCTATTTTTTTGATTTATGTATTTTTAATTTTTATTTTTTGCTATGCAAAATAAAGGCCATCTATCTATCTATCTATCTCTCTCTCTCTCTCTCTTTTCTCTTATTCCTCGAGATTTCGAATGATTTCTTTTCTTTTCCACTCAACTACAGAAAATTTACGCACTAACTATTGCTGACTTTTGCGCGTATTCAGAATGATACACTTTTAACAAATTATGTACTGTTGACTTTTACGCACGGTTAAAGAATTACGCACTTGCGGAAAATCGAACACACCGGTCTGTTTTCGATCTATTACCTTAGTGACCGCGCCGCTCATCTCCTCTATTTAAGCAGGTTGGTGATTTTGAGCGATGAGTCCCTTCATTTTCTGCTGCCACGCCTAGTTGCGTTATCGTCGAAGGTCTTCTCGGCGCTTTTCTATAAGTGATGACACCTGTGTGCATTTTTCCTTGATCTTCCACTTTCGATTTCCTGAAGGCGTTGATTTCCCGTATATGCGTATTATCCGCTCGTATTGCACACTGCATTAAGAGTAATTCGTATTCTCGAGGTCTTTTTCGAGTTTTTCGGCTAGTACGCAATAGCTGTGATTTTCCTTATGACTTGTCGTTGCTTCCGTGTTTGGTGTTTCATTCGGTGATTAAATTTGTTTATTTCATTACTCTTCCGCCCTTATAAAAAGAGGAGAGGACAACTCGAGTCGATTACACGAAGTGTGCTTGTATGTATATGTGTATAGGTGTAGAGTGTAGTTGTGTGTTTTCCTAGCTTTCTGAGCAAAGGGTAGTATACCATACCTTCCCCGTTGTTCATTTACAATTGCTCGTAAGGTACTTTTTGATATAAACATTTCTTTTGTTAGTAAGTTTACAAACCTTTGTTTTCTGATTTTTCCCAAGTGATTTTGTATAAAATTACATAATACATTCTTTTATTATTTTTAAATGATATTGAGTGTTTATAATTATATTGTTATAACAATTTCAATTAATTTTTCCTTTATTTTACAAGATAGTCCGGGAGCTGGTGACATCTGAGTATGCATTTTTGGGTGCAGTCGGTAACTTGGTGTATTCTTATGTTTTTTGGATCGTAGAATCCGAATTTATTGGTTACCAGGCCGTAAAATGGATCCTTCTTTTGTTATAAACAATTTATTGAATTTTTTTTGCATTATTTGTAAATTACTTTTTATATTGTTATTTTACGACAATTTTAATAACGCCATTTGAAAGACAAGAAAATTTTATACAACTTTTGTCTGAAATGTATTTTTCTACAACTTAATCTAAGGACGCTGTCTTAATTTCCATTAAAATGAGTGTGTACGTGACGGCAAGTCGAGCGCAGTGCTTATACGGCGCGCGGTAGGCAGCGCAGTGCCTCGAACGTGTTTATACTTATTTATAATTAATGTGGCGACAACATTTGATGAGCTTAGGTAACAAATTTACCATGTGTAAATATATGTGTGTATGTGTGTACCAGTTTCCGAATTACCACTTACAAGTGCTTCTATGCGGTTACATATATTAAGAGCATTTTATGTGACACATATGCAATTGCATTTATTACAGCCAGATGAGCCGAAATTACATCCCGAATTGTTCGGATATAGAAATGAAAATGATTTTTTGGTTCCAGAAAAATTTTTTACGATGTATCCACCAATTGATGAGCTAGCGCCTACTTGCACTTGCGGAAACTGCTCACGAAAGTCATGTTGCATTTCAGCGACACAGCCTTGCACATCATTTTGTAAATGCGAAAGTGAAAAATGTAAAAATCCGTATAAAAATTAATAACAAATAAGTTTATTTACAACATTATACTTTTCATTTCAAGTATGAATCTTCTATAAAGAAAACACAAACTAACACATAGCAGTATCGTGCATTGTCTGCCACTGTGCGTCGCCGCGCACATACTCATTTTAATAGAAATTAAGACAGCGTCCTTAGATTAAGTCGTAGAAAAATATATTTCAGACAAAAGTTGTGTAAAATTCTCTTGTCTTTCAAATGGCTCTATTAAAATTGTCGTATAATAATAATGTAAAAAGTAATTTACAAATAATGCAAACAAAATGCAATAAATTGTTTATAACAAAAGAATGATCCATTTTACGGCCTGGTAACCAACAAATTTGGATTGTACGACCCAAAAAACATAAGAATACACCAAGTTACCGACTGCACCCAAAAATGCATACTCAGATGTCACCAGCACTCGGACTAACAATATGCAAATTGGATTTTTCATAGTGAACATGTGTACGTTGGATATAAACATATATATATATATATATTTCTTCTTATTCTGCAATAAACAATGTTTGCATATAAATTCATGGTAAGTACATATATTTCCTTAATATTAATGTTAGAAAAATGTAATGTTTGTTACTTGTAAGCATCTCTTTCCTCCTCTACACCTCCGGCCTTGCATTCGACCAAAGCAACGGTTCCCTCTCGGCCGAAAGATTCGTCGCCCGTCCCATCGCGACGCATTTTAATGTCCCTTAAGTGAGTTTCGAATTTTCTGTCGTTTTCTCGGTACTTGTACTTTTTTCCTCAGTCTACAAAAATCTCTGTCTCAGTCAGTACTATTTGATTTTACACCGTCTCTTTTTCTGGAAAACAACATGTTTGCCTTTTTTCTCAACTTTTTTTTAAACTACATTTCGCCGGAATTGGTAAGTAATGTCTTTTTGTTTATATTTCCCTTTTATTCACTATTTTGTTGAGAGAAAAAAACTGAAAAATTTTGTTTTACAATTCCCCGGTGACCGCGTTATCTACGAATATTCCCCTATTTCTGGGGATACATGGGCGTTCATCATATCTGGGAGGGATGTCATGTGCGGTCCCGGTTTCGTGCGAGCACTTGTAGGATCTGTCACGGTCCTACTACCAGTGCTCCTCGCATTAAGGTGGACGTATTAAGTCCAGGAGGTCCGTTTGTGAGTTTGACAGAGAGAAAAACAAAATGTTTGTATATATGATTTTTCTATATTTTTAAATTAATCAAAAAAAATTTTCCAATACGCGTTTAGGAACAAGATCGATTATGACCTGTTGGGTGTCGAGGAGTGTTTTGTTCTCTGTCACGCTGACAGAGGAGATTCTCCTTGCGGCTGGTGTTGGCTTCCTTTGGGGGAGAATGCCCCGCTCATGCGGTGGGAGGACGAAGGGGTTAGTATTTCATCTTATTTTTTTGTCGAATTATTATTTTTCGCAGATTTAGTTTCTTTTGAAATTTTATAGCTAATAAAAATTTTTTTCTTTCTTTTCAGCCCTAGCATATAGCCCCGTGCATGGGAATGCTTATCGCTGAAGTTGAAGTTAACCTTGTTTCCCGGTATCTTCAACTCTAGAGCTTTTTTTTGTATTAATCATGTTTTTCCTTTTAAGAATATATACATATTTGTACAAAAACTAAAAATTTGTTTTTCTTTCCCCTCTTGATTATCCTTATTCCCTTAATTTGAATAAAAATATAGAAATATAGAATAGTAAAAAAAATTTTGTTAAATTGATCAACATTTTTCATTTAAAAAAACTTACATTGTTGTACAAGTATTGATTTTGAAACCATAATTTTTTTTTCTTAAGTTTATTTTTATTACTTTGATTTATATTCCAATCATTCCTTCCTTTGGAAGTTCCTCTCTCTTCATATATTAAATTTCCTTAATTATTTTTTTGTTGTTCTTATCGATCTCTCCGAGGCAATGGTTTAGAAAGGGTTTAAAAAAATTAAAACTCCTTTCTTTTAAGAAACGAGGTTTCGGCGATCATTGTCGCCCTCATCAGGAAACTGTCAAAAAATTTTTATTACAATAAACATACAAACTTTAAAATGAACAGAGTATTACATAGAAAAGGCGATATTTTTGAAACTCACATATTGTAGCACATTTGGGAGGGACCGAGTTGCACAGTTATTATTTATACCGCTTTGTCAGCTACTGCCTCGGAAGTGAGGAAGTAGCCGGCAATCGTCGCTTATACAGTGCGAAAAGTCTTTCGTGCGGTTTGTGTACATATGACGTCACGCATCACCTCATCCTTTCGATATATACAGATTTGATTTTAATGCTTAAGCTGGTATATTGAATGTGTATACACGTTATTGAGTTTCTGGGTATCTTCTTTCTTATTGATACCATTATCTTGCAAATGTATATGCATCGTTTCCGAGATCAATCTTTTATTTAAATTGTTTTGTTCGTCTTTTATTTTAAATATTTCAAAATTAAAAGTATGATTGTACTTTGTACTATGCTCGGAAATGACACTGTCCTTAGATTTTCTATGTTCTTCAATACGTGTATACACATTTCTTTTTGTTTGGCCCACATATGTAGCTGACAAAGCGGTATAAATAATTACTGTGTAACTCAGTCTCTCTCTTCCCCCGCTGTTAACTAGCCGGGGGAAAGGATTATCGAGATGTACACAAATCAAATGTGCTACAATATGTAAGTTTCAACAATATCGCCTTTTCTATGTAATACTCTGTTCATTTTAAAGTTTGTATGTTTATTGTAATAAAATTTTTTTGACAGTTTCCTGATGAGGGCGACAATGATCGCCGAAACGTCGTTTCTTAAAAGAAAGGAGTTTTAATTTTTTTAAACCCTTTCTAAACCATTGCCTCGGAGAGATCGATAAGAACAACAAAAGAATTTTAACAAACTACCGAGGGATAAAATCATACTAGATAGTGTATACACACTCATCTAAATACATTCCTTAATTATCATTATATTTTCTTTTGGTATATTGTCCCTCCACCTTGGTAATGAATTTAATCAAAAAGGGAATAAAATAGCGATAATAAATTTTAATGAGACTGAGGTCTCATATAGGGCTGCACATCCGGGTATAAACCCTTTCTAAACCATTGCCTCTCCTTTCTTCTTTCTGTCTGTGTGTTTCGTAGATTTCTTCCAGGTATCTGCAGCAATCACACATTCTACAAAGGTCATAATCGTCCTTAAGCTCGCCCCATTGTTCTCTGCAACAATTTGTGCACTCCGCTGGTCTTATAGAGAAATTGCGAAGTAATACATTAATACAAATCGAATATATCTGTGGCATTTTCTTGATCATAACATTGACAGATATCTCCATCATTCTCGAAAAATAGTCGGCTCAAATCGAAGAGATCTTGCTCGTTCCATAATTTGGTATCGTGATTAATTATCCAATACCCGTCATTGACTGCCCTGTTGAGCATTTGTTCCTCCTAAAGGCCTGCGTCATGTTTCCTCCTAAAGGCCTGCGTCATGTTTCCTCCTAAAGGCCTGCGTCTCGATCACATATGTCACATACTTTCGTATCTTCGTCGGCCTACCATCTTTTCCATGTTTGTAGCGAACAGTTTTTAATTTCCTACCGACTGCATTCATATCTTTCTTGGTTCTTCGTTTTCCAATATAAAATGTGGAAGCACTGCATTAGTAGGTCCTTTTATTGGTAGCCTCTCATATTGTTTTTCCGCTGATACCTGAAGCAATATCTGGAAATTTATTACTTGTTATAAAAATTTGTAGGTTATAGATTCCAAATTTTGTGATGGTTCTATATGTGAAATTTGGAGTCTATTGGCGTTGACGGTTTTGTTGAAATTATAAATTTATGCTTTGCACAGCAGTGCAACGAACTTAGGAAAATGCGGACAATGCTGAATTGTCAAATCAGCATTTTATAACCGAGCGATTGACCGCTGAGAGGAGTCAGTTTGTAATGTGCTTTTGTATCGGGTAGTAGCAGTGCTAAGATGCACTGAGTAAGATATTATGAATAAATGTAATTAATAAATATTAAATCTCTTCTCCTATACTTAATTTTTCACCATATTTTAACATGGTAGCAGAGCGTGGTTGCTAACTCAAATAAGTACGTAGGAAAACTTATTCATGAACAGTAAAGATAAATATTGGTATTTGAAAGGAAAAAACCCAGGTTGGGTATGTACAGTTCCAAAAGAAGAATTAGTTGAATTTTTGTGTTTAATCAAAAAGAGTTTAGTATTAAAATTTATACCTTACGACGAGTTAAGGAAAATAGTCAAGCAAACTCCAGAAAAAGAATGTGCAGCTTCAGCATCAAAACAAGAATTGATTGAAATTTTGGATAAATACGCTACCAAACCGATATATGATACCTTCAAACTAGATGATCTAAGAAAGGCAGCCAAAACTGTACTAGAAATAAAATCTGAAAATCAATCGAAAGAAAACCAACTACATCTACAAAAAAAACCAAATCAAACTAAGGAAACAAATAGAAGAAATGGCAAATAACGAAGAAATTAAAATCCAGGTATTTGATGGTAAAAATTATAGTAGTAGAGTAAGGCAAAATAGTGAGGACCAAACAGTATGGGACGAAAAAAATCTGAAAGCAATGAATTATATTTATGGCAGTATTTCGAATGATCAACTAGAATTTGTGAGTGAAAAAGAAATTTGAAAGAAATTAGAAAGAAATTAGAAAGAAGAAATTAGAAATTATGAAGAAATTTGACGAATTATATTTGAAAGAATCATCCGCTTTGCAGATATGCATAAGAAATAGATTAGATAAAATAAAGTTAAAAGATTTTGACAATTGCAGTTTATTTTTCACAGAATTTGAGAAGACGATAAATGAATTGAAAAATGCAGGTGGAAAAGTTTATGAACGAGAAAAGTTAAATTATATGCTGAGAACATTACCCGATTCACTAAGCTATTTTGGAGATTTAGTAGATACAATGCAAGAAAGTGATAGAAACTGTGAATTGTTAAAGAACAAAATAAACATGTGGGAAAGCCGAAATACAGAAAAGGATAGCGGAAAGAAAAAAACAAGTGTTTTTCAAGCTGAACAAAACAAAGATAAAAACTGTTTTGGATGTGGCAAATTTGGACATATTATGAATGAATGCCGAAACTCATGGACCAGAGGAAGAGGCAGCAGAGGCACAGCGCACTGGCGAGGAGGTGCGCATAATCAACATCAGCAGCAACAACAGACATAGCAGTTTCAAGGTCGCGGAAGCAGAGGTGTACAACGAGGTTACTATCGCGGAAGCAGAGGTGGACAACGAGGCTACTATGGTGGAAGCAGAGGAAATCAGAGACACGATGCGAGGTATAGTGAAAACGTCAGCGATCAAGTGACACCAGAGTCATTTTTAGCAGAGGTAAAGCGCGATGATGAATGTGACGCGAAAATTTATGCTTGCGATACAAATAAAATAGATTGGATATTAGATAGTGGCTGCTCAGACCACATAGTAAATGACGAATCTTATTTTCATGAATCAATCACTTTAGAGAACCCAATAAGTGTAAAAGTTGGTAATGGTAGAATTTTGAAAGGTACAAAAATCGGTAAAATCATAACTTATTTTAGTGCAAATAGAGTGTCAACTAAGGTAGAAATATCCAATGCATTTTACGTTAAAGAAATGGATAAAAATCTGTTAAGTTTTGCGAAAGTAACGGATAAAAATAAAATTATTTCTGTTGAAGATACATCGAAAATATATAATAAACAAAACAAGTTAATTGCAGTAGCTTACAAAGAACATGGATTGTATAAAATCAGTAGTTTTATCGATAGAAAAGAGTGTTATATCGCAGAAAAAAATGAAAAAATTGAAACACAGAAAGAAAGATATCATAGACTGTTAGGTCATGTTAATTTTAAATATTTAGAAAATATGTGTAAAAATAAATTAGTGGATGGTATGCCAGAAAAATTAGAATCAGTAATTTTGAAATGCGGTACATGCATTCAAAATAAAATGCATAATTTGCCTTTTGCAAATAATCGAACAAGAGCAACTGATATTTTAGAACTTATACATACAGACTTGAATGGGCCACATAAAACTACGGGATTTGATGGTTCACAATATTTTCTAACACTTATTGATGATTATAGTAAATGCGCGTTAGTTTATACGATAAAGTCAAAGTCAGAAGTTTGTGAATGTTTTATTGACTATATTAATAAAGTTGAAAATATTACTGGAAAAAAGATAAAAAGATTGAGATGCGACAACGGAAAAGAATATTTAAATCGAGATTTTTATAATGTTATAAGTGAAAAAGGAATTTTGTTAGAACCTTGTCCTCCATATATACACGAATTAAATGGAACAGCCGAAAGATATAATAGAACAATAATGAATACAGCAAGATGTTTGTTACATGAAGCTAATGTAAATCGTAAATATTGGCCAGAGGTAGTGCAAGCGGCAGTTTATTTAAAAAATAGAACAATTGCGAATACTATTGAGAATAAAACTCCTTTTGAAATTTTCTTTAAAAAGAAACCGGATATTAGTCATTTGCGATTATATGGCAGTAAAGTTTTTGTCAGAGTACCAGAAATTAAAAGAGATACGAAATGGGATAGAAAAGCTGATGTAGGAATTTTATTAGGATATGATCACGTTAGATATAGAATTTTAGTAAATAATAAAATAGTCAGAAGTAGACATGTTGATATAATTGAAAATGATAAAGATTTAATTGGTTTTCGAGGTAGTGAAAATAGTGACGATGATAATTACGCTGAAAATGATAATTTTGAAAATGATGAAGATTCTAGATCGAGCGATATCAATGAAATAGCTAAGGATAATGCAGGCAAACTGTTAAGAAGATCTGAAAGGGAAAGAAAGAAACCTGACAGATATAATGCAAATTTCACAAACTCAAATTATATTTATGTAAATGTTGTAAGCGTAGATAGTCCTTCAACTTACGAAGAAGCTATAAATAGTAACGATAGCGATTTATGGAATGAAGCAATGACTAGAGAAATGAATTGTTTAATTAAAAATAAAACATGGAATTTATTTGAAAGACCTACAAAAAAAGAAAATTTTAGATTTGAAATGGGTATTCACAAATAAATCTGATAATAGAAAAAAAGCCAGACTTGTTGTAAGAGGTTTTCAACAAACTGAAGTACTTGAAGATCTATATTCACCAGTAGCTAGAATTCAAACTTTAAAATTACTACTGTCTTATTGTTGCAAAAATAAATTAATGATTAATCAAATGGATGTAGAAACAGCTTACACAACCTAAAGGCTTTGATGATGGAACAGATAAAGTTTGCAAACTAGAAAAAGCATTGTACGGTTTGAGAGAAAGTCCGAGAGCATGGTATGAATGTTTTGATGATTATTTAAAGAAAATGAAATTTCAAAGAAGCGAAAGCGATTATTGTCTATATGTTAAACAAGAAAAAGAAGACATCATTTATTTAATTTTGTTTGTAGATGATTTATTAATTTGTGGAAAAAACAAAAAAATAATTGATGAAGTTAAGCGAGAATTATCAAATAGATTTACTATGAAAGATTTAGGGGAAGTAAATACTTATTTAGGGATAAATATTAAATATAATTGTGAAAAAGGTCAAATGACATTAGATCAGAGTGATTATATAGACTCATTAGCCATAAAATATAATATTATAAATGCGAAACTGTATAATACGCCAATGGAACAAAATTTGAGTTTAGGACCCGCACAGACAGCATCAAATGATTTAAAATATAGAAATTTAATTGGAGCATTATTATACATTAGTACAGGAACAAGACTAGATGTAAGTTATAGCGTCAATTATTTAAGTAGATTTCAAAATAGTTATGATGAATCTCATTATAAATATGCATTAAGAATTTTAAAATATTTGTATTTAACAAAAGATCTTAAATTAACCTATAAAAGAAATGAAAATGCTGAAATAATGGATTGTTTTGTTGATGCTGACTGGGCTGGAGACAAAAATGATAGAAAATCAACGACTGGATATGTTATAAGAATTTTTGGAAATGTTGTATACTGGAAGTCAAGAAAACAAGGTAGTGTTACAAAATCATCAACAGCTGCAGAATACGTAGCTTTATCAGAATTAGTGAGCGAAGTCAAAGTAAAACAAAATCTATTAAAAGATGTTAAAATTAATATCGAAAAACCAATTAATATTTATGAAGATAATTCCGGAGCAATTGCAATAGCAAAATTTGGAAATTTGACAAAAAAATTCAAAGTATATAAAAATTCATTATCATTTTGTAAATGAAAGTTATGAACAAGGAATTATAAAAATTATAAAAGTCGATTCAGAAAATAATATTGCAGACATTTTAACAAAAGCCTTAGGTCGTAATAAATTTGAAAAATTTCGAAATATACTAAGAATTGTTTGAAATAGTTCTATCACATAAATTTAAAGAGGTGTGTTGAAATTATAAATTTATGCTTTGCACAGCAGTACAACGAACTTAGGAAAATGCGGACAATGCTGAATTGTCAAATCAGCATTTTATAACCGAGCGATTGACCGCTGAGAGGAGTCAGTTTGTAATGTGCTTTTGTATCGGGTAGTAGCAGTGCTAAGATGCACTAAGTAAGATATTATAAATAAATGTAATTAATAAATATTAAATCTCTTCTCCTATACTTAATTTTTCACCATATTTTAACAGGTTTTTATCTTTTTATTCTTCATACGTATTTTGATATTACGCTGTCCATTGAAAACATGCATTATCACCTACTCTGAATTCTTGTGGATTTATCCTGCGATCATAATAATATTTGGACTTGATTTTTGAATGAATTAATTTTTCTCTCGCAATTCGTCGCAAATCGTGTAACTTTTAATTAAGATTTGTAACGTCATCGCTGTATGTTGGGGGTTGGTTCTCTTTTTCTAGTGAGTCACTAGAAGGTAATCGGGCCATTTTTCCGAATACTAATTCATACGGAGTGAAAGAATGACCCTCGTGCGGAACGGTGTTGTAGCATAAAGTTGCGAGTTCCAATAACTCGTCCCACGATTCGTTGGTCATAATTGTTTTCAAGTATTCTGCCAACGCATAATGTGAGCGTTCTAACTAATTTTTCTAATTTTGCACATCCTCTTTGAGATTTCCCCAAAAATATCGTTGTTTAATTCGTCGATACGTTTTTGTGACTCCTCGATGTTCTCCTATAGCGGTGGAATGCATTTCTTTAATGATTTTGCTTCGATCTTCTTCTTCAATGGATTTAATTATTCCCAAGCAAATTATAACTTTTATTTGCACATTCTCCAAAGCTCTACGCATTAATTGTAGTAGTTCTTTCCATTCTACGTTTTCAACGTTATGACTTTTTGCTATACTTATAGAACGTATTCCTTTCTTTATTATTAATGCTTTCAATACTTCAAAAGCATCAATTAAATTTTTGCGAATTTCTGTAGTGCTTGCGGATTGTACTTTCTTTATAACAGCTGCGAAAAGTTGCCGATTATTTCTTGTAGTACACTTGATTTCACCTGGCTCCAGGTTTGCAAATTTTTGTAACAATTTTCTTGACAATAATTGCGCTGCTCCCTCACCTTTACTATCAATAAAATATATATAATTATCTTTTCGCATGTACATTGTTCTTTGCACTCCTTTCCTCTCCTCGCCCTTCTTGATCCGTTTGACCCCTTATTTCTTCTTCGTTAAAGAAGGTGCGTTCGAGTACAGGCTCACCTCCTGTTTCGCTTGGTCGTTGTGGACTTTCATTTTCGTCAATATTTTCATTATCACTTTCTTGATTTATAAAGGCTTCAGGTAACGGTAGCAATTGGTTCACCTCACCTGTTATTATTAATTTTTCTTTATCTATTTCTTCTCGTGATCGATTCGCCTTCTTCGGTCTGCTGTCCCTATAGTTAGGAACTGGTATTTTTCCCGCCCTTGTACGGGTTTGCACTGTTAAGGCTAGCTTCTCGTCGATCTTCTCCTCCTCGGGTTTGTCACTGGTAAATGGATTTCGTGAAAGAGCATCTGCACTTGTATTGCTCTTGCCGCTTTTGTATACAATATCATAATCATATGCGTTCAATCTGTTGATTTCTTGAACCACACTAACGGTTTACAATCTGTTACAATTGTAAAATATCGACCAAATAAATATGGTCGAAATTGGGATACTGCGTAGAGAATGGCTAGCGCTTCTCTCGAGTAAGAGTCATATCGACTTTCGGTATCGGATAACACTCGCGACATGTAGGCTATCGGTCTATCTTTTCCGGTTTCACCTTGACTCAAAATGGCGCCGATTACGTGCAAACTGGCATCAGTTGTGACAACAAAAGGTTTAGAAAAATCAGCAATTTTCAATATTGGCTTTTTGCAAAGTTTGCTTTTCAAAATTTCAAAAGATTTTTCGGTCTCATCCGACCATTGAAAAACGGATTCTTTTTTTAAAAGGCTACTCAGTGGCCTTGCGATGCTCGAAAAGCCTTCAATGAATCGTCGATAATAGCCCGCTAACCCCCCCAAAAATTCGCGTATGTTTATCTGCGTTTTGGGTCTCGGAAAATTTTTGACCGCATCAATTTTTCTCGGATCTGGGCGAACTCCTTTCGGTGTTAGCAAGTGCCCCAAATAAATCACTTCGGTTTGCAAAACTTTGCCCTTATCCGGTTGCATTTTGAGACTTGCCTCTCGGAATCTTTTTAAAAACTTTTCAAATTTTTCATTGTGCTTTTCAATTGTTTTCCCATAGATCACCGCGTCATCTAGCAATAAAAATATTTCGCGGCCTTGTAATCCTTTGAATACTAGCTCAACGGCTCTCTGGAACGTGGCAGGGCAATTGCAAAGACCCATTGGGAGCTTATTAAATTCAAAGAGCCCTTGTGCAGTGGTAAACGCTATTTTATACCGATCCGGTTCATATAGGGGTATTTGGAAAAATCCCTGCGCTAAATCAAATACCGAAAAATATTGTGCTCCTTTCAACTGATCGATTATATCCAAAATATTCGGTAAAAGGAATTTATCTTTAACCGTTTTATCGTTCAATTTTTGATAATCTACCACGAATCGATAGCGTTTATTGCCTTGACTATCGGATGTCTTTGCAACTAAAAATACTGGAGAAGAGAAGGGCGAGTTCGAAGGGCGTATTATACCGCTTTAAAGTAGCTCCGTTACCTGCCGCTCGAACTCCTCCTTCAGTAGATGCGCCGGACGGTACGGCTTCTCGTATATAGGTGTAAGGTCCCGCGATTGATTGATTAATCATTGATTTCGACATGTGTAACATACGACTTGTGTGGGTGTGTGTGAGTACGCTGACGGTAGTTATATTGCAAAATACCAGCCTCGTGTGCTGGTTGAGCAATGGTATGACCGGGTTCCGGGCGTTTTAAGATCAGCTCAGCATTTTCATATGTGTCGCCGCGTTTATACTTTTGTAATCCTTCTTTCGGTGGCGAGTGTTGATTGGCTGCGGGTATCCCCACAATTAAATTGTTAAGCTACCGTCTGATCGGAGGTCGAGTCTTTATAAACCCTCGACTCCATCAGCGCAGCGCCTTTTTACGACCAGACCAGGAGTCGGCGTGCGTCTAACCTCGTCATTACGACTTGCCGCTGAAGACTAGCCGTCTACTTGGAGATACTTCAGAAGGATTTACACGAGACCGTAAGAGGGTGTCAAGGTACTACCTGTACGCTATCGGGGGCCTAGAAATCTACCGAACTCTGCAGGCAAGCTGGCATATTTGCTCCGGTGGAAGGTACATCACGACTGAAGTACACTGCGACAGAAGGACCGCCAATCATATCTGGCGTGAGTGGGTGAAGCCGCAGCTTAGTTAAGTAAAAACCCTTGCCACGACAAGCTCGTGTACTATAAGAATTAAGCACTCGCTAGAGAAGGGAGGACGCTTTGATCAACGGCGCGTGTGTTAAAGTAAGTTAGTTATAACACATTTTAAGAACGCGGGTATAAATGAAAATTGTAAAAGAAATACGACCTTAGACTAGTAGGAAACATCTATAAGTGAAACGAGCCCTTTTGTATATCCTGATGATTCTGCCTGGACGCCCAATAAAAAAAAAAGAATATAACAAAGAAATAGAAATAAAATAAACGCGAACAATTTATTTAACTAACAGACGCCCTTTCATCTACTAACAAGCCCTTATAAGCTAAAGACAAGTCATAAGCATGTAAGACGTCCGCAGACTCTGACGAAACGCCCAACAGCCATCAGCAGAGTGTCCGCAGTTCCAACATCGTGTCCGCGGACTACCAGCCAGCATTAAGGGGTTATGCCTGAGTTAAAATTAAAAAAAAATCAAAATTTTTTTTATTTGATTTTTTTAAAGCAAATTTACTGTAGAATGAGCTGTCTTAGTCCTTTTTGCCCGAAAGAATTCTGTTACAAAGTTATAGGCAAAATATCAAAAAAATACAATTTTTCAAAATTGCGTATTGTTCATTTTTTGTCTTATAGCGCTTTTGATTATTCAAAACAATTGCGTTTTTGTAGAAAATGTAACATTCAATGTGTTCACAAATTCTTTTTGAAAATGCAATTTTATTTAAACAAAAAAAGCACAAATTGTTTACTAAATCATTACGTACTGTAATAGCTAATTTTTATGAAATCGTAGATTTTTTTTTATTTTGAATGTTCAAAATAAAATAAATTTAGAATTTAAATTTAGTTTTGTAATTTAAATTTAGTTTTTTAATTAAAGATATGTGCAAATTTAAATTACCGCCTAAAAACATGGCACCTTACAGCATATAGAAAAGGAAATCACTGTTTTACCGACCTAGTCGAGATTGCACTCAGACATCAGCTGTTTCGTCTGCTGTCTGTAGTTTAATGCAAGCTGGATGTTGTGCTGTTGTGATAACTTCTGAGTTTCACTAGTGTTCAACTTTAGATAAGTGTTTTGTACTATAAACGACATATTATTTGTAAAGAATCTGTTCTTTGTGAGTGTATTCATTGTTTCAGGTATATGGGCTATAAATCTCTTGTGTACGAGAAGATGCCTATGTGTTATAAGAAGTCTATGTGAAGATGCATATGATGGTCTCAAAGTCTACTGTAATTGCTAATGATCCTATAAAGTAATGGTAGGAATGACAATAATTATATTCATCTAAAATATGCTGACTGTGAATGCTTACTAAAAACTTACATTTCAATTTCAGCTTTCGATACTAGTATATCTACATGTACAGCACCCGGGTCTTCATACACACCTTAATATACAGGTATCTTATGCCAAAGTACAAGAAAAATATGCCAAGCAGTTCATGTAAGTACTACCGGTTAAATATACATAAGTGTCTCGATAAACTTTAAATGCATTTTTCTCAGTTTTGCCATTTTTATGATTTTAGGTCCTTTACCGCAGGATATCTCAGCATCCAGATGATGAATTGACACCAGAAAGGATGGAAAATCTTCTGAATATGTTTCTTCACAGCTTAAGTGGAGCAGAATTGACTAATACAAGGTAAAAGTCAATGTTACGCCTGTGAATATATGTAATATTCACTATAATAACCAATATAATCAATTTATGAGTTACTAAATATTTATAATTTATATTTGATAGAAAAGTCTTCCGCTTAAGCTGTGAAGAAACATATTAAGGAGATTTTCCATCCTGTCTGGTGTCAATTCATCATCCGGATCTTGAGATATCCTGCGGCAAAGGGAAAAAAGTGCTGAAAATTAGTCTTTCATAAATGTAATTGTTTACAATGTAAGTATAGACCCATATAGCACTCAATACTCCGGGAATATTGCTGGAAGGTTACTTTGGTAGATAAAGTAGGATAAATTATGTTGCTGGAAGGTTACATAACCTGCTGGCCACGGCCAGGCAACATTGCTGCGAAGTGGAATGTCCGTTTTAATATTACATCGATTAGAGGAAAGTAATCTTACAGTAATGTTGTAGTAAGCTTATTCAACATTCCCAGAACATTAATATAGTATAAATTTTTTTTCGATTTTTTCGAAAAAATTTCGTCCCTATTGAAATATTACAGCAATGTTATGGGAACATTACACAATGTTATTACAACATTATTGGAATATAATATCTTACAAAGGGATCAAAGAAAAATGTTTAAAAAAATTGTCTCCGATCGGGATTTGAACCCAACTCCTTTCGCTCAGTAGACTCGCTCGTTATCCACTGAGCTATTCTTTTGTTGTCAAATGATTTTGAACCTAGGTTATATTTTGAAGGCCCTCATTTACCTTTCATTTTAACCAACACATTAACTTCAATGACAACAACAAAACAATAGCTCAGTGGATAACGAGCGAGTCTACTGAGCGAAAGGAGTTGGGTTCAAATCCCGATCGGAGACAATTTTTTTAAACATTTTTCTTTGATCCCTTTGTAAGATATTATATTCCAGTAATGTTGTGATAACATTGTGTAATGTTCCCATAACATTGCTGTAATATTTCAATAGGGAAGAAATTTTTTCGAAAAAATCGAAAAAAAATTTATAATATATTAATGTTCTGGGAATGTTGAATAAGCTTACTACAGCATTACTGTAATATTACTTTCCACGAATGGATGTAATATTAAAACGGACATTCCACTTCGCAGCAATGTTGCCTGACCGTGGCCAGCAGGTTACGTAACCTTCCTGCAACATAATTTATCGTACTTTACCTACCAAAGTAACCTTCCAGCAATATTCCCGGAGTATTGAGTGCTATGTGGGGATATATCATTTTTTAAAAATAGTTAAAAATATGTTTAATACCGACATTTTAAGTAGGAGAAAGATTTTTTTTCATACTATGAATAAATAATTTTTTTCAGCCCATTACTTATTAATGTCTTTTTTACAGGTTTAACTCAGGCATAACCCCTTAAGTCATACGAAGCAGCGCTCGCGGACATACTCGTGTCCACATATACCAGCATTTCGTCCGCGGACAAACAGCCAACGTTGGTCTTACGGAGTAGCGCGCGCGGACATACTCGCGTCTGCACAGTAAAGCTGTATACGCTCTACGGCCAGTCCGCAATTCTGCTCGCGTCCGCATTTTTAGTAAACTTGTCCGCAGAATTAATTTAGCGTCCTTCAATATAGGCAGAGTCCACAATCACGGACTTAGCATATATAGATCGAGGTAAGAGGCATTAGAGGACCAGAATAAGGGCCATCGACACAACCCCTCTTTTAAATTCGTTTATTTACAATTACAATTTTGCAATTAAAGATCCCGATCAAAGATAGCTTCCCAAATAAAAATAATTATTTGTACGAACCCAAGCGGCCCGAATAAGACAAATTCGACCCTTACATAGGTATATCGTCCGTTGTCATAACGCGGTGACTCGGGACTTTGACCGTTCCCAAGCGTTCTCCTTTTAAATAAAAAGAATCGGCGTATTCTTCTTCCAAATGACTCAGTTTCAGCAATGATTTTAATTTTTCCATTCGAATGTTTTCATTGTTTTCTTGGCTTCTTGGCCAATTGAATTTTAAAAATAGACTTATCCATTTCCGCCAGTGGCAGCTCAGCAGAATAATAATTTTTCCCTGAAATTTCCATATAATTGAAGCAAAGGTTATCCATATGGCTTTTTTCAATATAATTTTTAATAAAATAGCAATTATCCGCTTTATTGTCTTTGGGATTCCTGTATAAATTTTCAAATACTTCCGCCCCCACAAAATTTTCTCCATAACGTTGTCCGTTCCGTAACCTTGAATCGTATTATTAATTGTGAGCTCATCAATATCTCTATCTTTATCCGGAATCTCATCATCGGATCTATTTTTACAAATTTCATTATCATTATCAATTTCACAATTAGCTACAATGGCCATTTCATTTATTTCATCATCGTGGGCATCATTTTCATTATCAATTTCAATCTCAATTTCAACATTATTTTTCATTGCAATTTCCATATTTGTTGCAATCTCATTACCAGTCATGACTTTATCATTGATTATCATTTTTTTCTTAAATTTGCGCACATGTTCATTAATGAATTCTTTCATATTCAAAACATGATTTACTTCATCAATTTTCTCAAATTTTTCGCGAACCGTTTCTTTCGCGTTCTCAAAATTTTCATTTATCGGACATATTTCCGAATTACTATTTCCCGCAATTTCATCTTGCTCATATTCAATTAATTCGCACGTACGGATTATTGAATGATTCTCCTGATTCAAGTATACTCCCGCTCTTCGGTCTGTCTCGTCATAGTCTGTCCTCGGTTCTCCCTCCGAGGGGTTCCGTTCGGAGACCATTCTCTTTTCTGTGCCCCTCCCAGTCATCGCGCTAGAGCTCGCGGCATCCCGTTGCTCTTGAGACTCGATGACTGCTCTATTTTTCATGAACGGAATTATTTGTCCGTTTATTTCAATCTACTCTTCATTGAAAAGACCCCGCACATTTTAAATGGAAATTGGTTCCCTGTCAAATTGCCTGAAAATTTAATATATTATAAATTATGATCTCTTGAACAAAAGTCTCCACGGGCGCAACTGGCGGAGAGCCACCGTTTTTGAGAAAAAAATCATTAAAAATTGGATTTTTATGTTGGTCATGGCACGCTTCGTATATATATAGCACTATAAACAAATACATATAGATATAGCGCAACTTTACGAGTTTAGAAAAAATTAAGTACATCGATCATACGCACTGCAACTCTGAAAGTTATGCAAGTAATCTAGCTGCCCGATGACGGAGTCCAGGTTGCATTACCGCATATGCATTTATATAGCGCAGCCTTATCTCTTGATAAATAGAATGATTAAAAATGAAAATAGACAGTACGTCGAATCAAGGTGGTACACACTGTCACGTGTTCTTTGAACCGGCATAGTAGCTATGTCACCAGGGGGGTCAGGGGTATCTCGGTGAACAGGGTCGCTGATTACGCACTCTAGGTGGTGCGCTCCGCCGTTCTCCGACAAAGCGCGTGCATCAGGTATCGGCGATGAGTCTAGGTGAACAGGGTCGCCGATTACGCACTCCAGGTGGTGCGCTCCTTAGTTTTTCAACAGAACTTGTGCACCAGGTACCGGGAAGGCGTCTAGTTAAACAGGATCGCCGATTCCGCACTCCGGCTAGTGCCATCTGTAGCTTTTTAGCAAAATGAGCGCACTAGATACCGGCAAAGTGTCTGGTGAACAGGCTAGCCGATTACGCACTCTAGGTGGTGCGCTCAGTAGCTTCTCGACAAAACGCGTGCAGTAGATATCGGCGATGAGTCTAGGTGAACAGGATCGCCGATTACGCACTCCAGGTGCTGCGCTCCGTAGATTTTCAATAGAACTTATGCAGCAGGTACCGGGAAGGCGTCTAGTTCGGGACACTGCCTTTGAAGATGTGTCTTTTTTCCCAATCTGTTTGCACAGCGACTAAACCAGGATACCGAATTTCTTGCGGTATAGAATCTGAATTTCTTTGTGCTAGCAGAACGTCGAGACTCATTCATCGATTTATACTGACTTTTTTACCTGCGCAAAACTATCGGGATTGTGCTTTTCTATCATTTACAATGAAATCGGGTAAGCAATCCAATTTTTCATGACAGAAAGAGATGGGCGCTTTTCTCGCACATGTTAAACCAATGGATTTTCTGGCACTTGCAAGAAAATAGCAATCCCGATTTTCTTGCGACGTGAAATATATTAAGATGTGAAAATTACGTTGAACCAAAGCCACAATCCAAATTTTATTGTACGTCTGGTAAAGAATGATACCGATTTCACTGTCTCGTTAGAGCTTCGATTATCTGGTCCTGAATTTCTGCAAACGCAAAGATAGTATGAGTTAATCACAAGAAAATCGGGAAATTGGTGTAATGGTCGAGCATAGAATTCGGGAAACTTTGGTTCCAATCTGGATCCCGAATTTTTGCTAAATCGGAACACTGCCTTTCAAAATTATTCTTTTTTCCCAAACGATTTGTGGTTTACCCTTATATCATACGGATTGGTGTTATATTTTTTTGAGTCGCAAATAAATCGGGCGATGTAAAAAGTTTGGGATCCTGAATTGATTCGAACGTAAAGAAATGTTCTCAGCGTACTATTCAATATTATACATGTACCAATAGAACCATATAAACCTTTTTTTGCAACGCACGAATATCGGGATCCCGATTTTCCTGCAGCTCTATAATCTAATGTGTAACTAATTGGGCGGCTGAAAGATTCACATATTAATTAATATATTTCACGTCGCAAGAAAATAGGGATTCCTATTTTCTTGCAAGTGTCAGTAAAAAAGTATTCCATTCGTCTGACATGTGCGAGAAAAGCGCCCATCTCTTTCTGTCATGAAAAATTGGATTGCTTACTTAATTTCATTGTAAATGATAGAAAAGCACAATCCCGATATTTTTGTGCAGGTCAAAAAGTCAGTAGAAATCGATGAATGAGTCTCATTCTGCTAGCACAAAGAAATTCAAATTCTGTACCGCAAGAAATTCGGGATCCTCGTTTAGCGGCTATACAAACTGATTGGGAAAAAAGAATAATTTTGAAAGGCAGTATTCCGATTTGGTTGCGTCGCAAAAAAATCGGGATCCAGATTGGAACCAAAGTTTCCCGAATTCTATGCTCGACCATTACACCAATTTCCCGATTTTCTTGTGATTAACTCATACTATCTTTGTGTTTGCAGAAGTTCAGGACCAGATTCTTCTATTTTCGCGGTTGCAAGAAAATAGAGATCCCTATTTTCTTACGAGGCGAGGAATAACAATATTGATATTTTCATATCGCTAATGATTTAGACTTTTGCTTTTAGTGAAGCAACACGGAAAAGGATACCACAATTTTCATGTGCTATTCACAGTAGAACGATTTGTACTTTCCTTATACCAAACAGATTGGAATTATGTTTTTTTTAGTCGCAAAGAAATCGGGCGATGTAAAATGTTTGGGATCCTGAATTGTTTCGCACATGAGGAATTGCTCTCATCGTACCATTCAATATTACAAATGTACCAATAGTAGTAACCGTTTTTATAAATATATTTCATGTCGCATGAAAATCGGGATTCCTATTTTCTTGAAAGTGCCAGAAAAGAAGTATTCCATTGGTTTGACATGTGCAAGAAAAGCGCCCATCTCTTTCTGTTATGAAAAATTGCATTGCCTACTTGACTTCATTGTATTGATAGAAAAGCACAATCCCGATATTTTTGCGCAGCTAGTAAGTCACCGGTTTCACTGAGTCACTACAAGACGGTTAATGAGTCTTGAATTCTACAAGCATTAACAAATTGAGATTCTGTTTCGCATGAAAATCGGGGTCTTGGTTTAGCGGCAACAGAAATTAATTGGGAAAATAAACTAACCAAGGAAGACAGTATCCTGATTAAGTTGCGTCTCAAAAAATTGATTGTAAAAATAAGACGCATCGGGGTACGCGGTATCCCTATTTATTTGAGTCGTGAAAAATTCGGGATACGAATCGGAAACGAAGTTACTGATTCCTTTGCTCAGCAATTAAATCAAGATCCCGATTTTTTTGTGATTTAAACTTCGAATATCTTTGCATGTGTAGAACTTCTACAACTAATTCTTCATTCTGTAACGACACAATGGCACCAGTATCATGAGGTGCCAGCGGCTCAAGATAATTGAGAGTTTATTAGTCGTTCAATGTAATGAAATGGAGTTAGCAATCGAATTTTTTCGTGGCACTAAGAAATGGATGCTTTTCTTTCACACGCCAAGCCAATTGCAAGAAAGTGGAGATCCCGATTTTCTTGCGATGCGATTATAAAACAATATTGTAGTTTTCTGATCGCTAACGATTTAGACAATTGCTTTTAATATAGTAGCAAGGAAATCGGCATCCCAATTTTCATGCGCTGTACGAAATGGAACTATACTACGTTTTTTATGTCATAACGTTTAGAATTCTACTTTTTGTGATTCACATTTAAGTTAGGCGATGCAGAATAGACGGGATCATGAAATGCTTTGCATGTAAGGAAATTATATCGACGTTCCATTTGATGTTATTGATGTTGTACACGTAGTTGATTTCATTCTTTTAGACCGCATGCAAGTCGGAATCCTGGTTTCCTTACTGCTCTACTAAAATCGGATTTTAAAATGATTCAGCGGTAAGAACATTTTTGTATTAATTTTGTCGCATTTTATCTCGCCTCTTCTACCAGACTAATCGCGAAGACTAAGTTAGTCTGTTCAAAATTCTTGTATTTAATTATTGATTTTCACAAGACAAATTGTACAGGCAAAACTAGTTTGTTGAATAGTCTCACATTTCCTCTCACGATTCATCTTGAATTTTCTGCGAGACCAATTACACAAAGATAAGTAGTCTGCTGGAAAGTCTTGCATTTTATTTCGTATTTTTACGCAATTTCTGTTGAAAAAGTAGGGAGCGCACCACCTGGAGTGCGTAATCGGCTACCCTGTTTAACTAGACGCCTTCCCGACAGCTGGTGCGCAAGTTCTGTTGGAAAACTACGGAGCGCACTACCTGGAGTGCGGAATCGGCGATCCTGTTTAACTAGACGCCTTCCCGGTACCTAGTGCACAAGTTTTGTTGAAAAACTACGGAGCGCACCACCTGGAGTGCGTAATCGGCGACCCTGTTCTCCTAGACTTATCGCCGGTACCTGATGCACGCGCTTTGTCGGACAACAGCGGAGCGCACCACCTAGAGTGCATAATCGGCGACCCTGTTCACCTAGACTCATCGCCGATACCTGGTGCACGTGTTTTGTCGGAGAGCTACTGAGCGCACCACCTAGAGTGCGTAATCGGCGACCCTGTTCACCGAGATACCCCTGACCCCCCTGGTGACATAGCTACTATGCCGGTTCAAAGAACACGTGACAGTGTGTACCACCTTGATTCGACGTACTATCTATTTTCATTTTTAATCATTCTATTTGTCTAGAGATAAGGCTGCGCTATATATGCGGCATATATATATATGCGCTATATATGCGGCATATATATACCGCATATGCGGTAATGCAACCTGGACTCCGTCATCGGGCAGCTAGATTACTTGCATAACTTTCAGAGTTGCAGTGCGTATGATCGATGTACTTAATTTTTTCTAAACTCGTAAAGTTGCGCTATATCTATATGTATTTGTTTATAGTGCTATATATATACGAAGCGCGCCATAACCAACGTAAAAATCCAATCTTTAATGATTTTTTTCTCAAAAACGGTAGCTCTCCGCCAGTTGCGCCCGTGGAGACTTTTGTTCAGGAGATCATAATTTATAATATATCAAATTTTCAGGCAATTTGACAGGGAACTAATTTCCATTTGAAATGTGCGGGGTCTTTTATTGTCGCATTACCTTTGCGAAAATGTTCATTACCCAAAATCCCTGCTTCAATCTTTCACCAAATGGAACTCTGTAATAATGACATTAAAATCAATTGTTATTTTTCCGAGTGTACCCATGTATCCCTCGGTTATGCCTTTCAACTTTATGTACTCTTGCTTGTCAATTTTAACATAGGGCGCTATCTCTGACTCACGCACTAAGTTAATTGCCGCGCCGGTATCCATCATGAATACCAACGGCCTTCGAAAACCTCCCGCGTCGATCTTAATCGTCGGGGATAAACTTACTCTGCTAAGATTTATTGACTCGATCCGGCAATGGGTGTGGCCCCCTGTCGCAGAACTCCCGGGCGTCCACCTGTATTTGACTCCCTCGGGGCGTCCTCCCGGGAAAGAGCACTCTCATTTCTCTGCCCTTGATTGTTAGCACGATTTTCACGTTGACGCTTATAACAATCTCTTTGCATATGCCCTGTTTTACCGCAATAATAGCAATCTTTATTTAACTTTTTCTGGGGTAATCTTATATTAGGTTGGGCCCCCCTGGGTCCATACGAATTATTGCTTCTATAATTTTTGTTGTTACCATTGTTATTATTATTACTATTATTATTATCATTGTTGCTATTATTCGGTAAAAACTCCACCCGACGCCTATTTTCGGCGTTCCAACTACCGAAATTTCGGCTATTTTTATTAAAATAATTTTGATTATTATACGGTTTTTCGCGGGATTGTGCTTGTTGTTGCGCCATTTTTCGGCAATTCATCATGATATGGCCCGTCTTGCCACAGAAGCTGCATACTATTACAGTATAAGGCTCAATTGTATGCACTTTACGCGTCCCCGGTCCCTTTCCTTTCTCGTCCTCCGAGGGACTTTCGTCTTCGATGCCGCAACCCGCATATTCCCCCTATTATATTATATTATCTATTATATTATCTCTATCGCATGTTCCCGTGCCTCGTCCAGCGTCGCACAGTCACCCATGCGACCTCGAATTGCCCGTTTCACGCCGCGTTTAAAGAATTTTATGCAGTCCTTTTCTATCTCGTCTCCGAAATCTTTTTCGTTTTCATGATTATACCTGTCTTGCCGTAAAGCGGTTGACAGTATTTCTTTTTGAATTTCCTTCATTTTATTGAAAAGTGTAATTACCGACTCTCCTCTTTTTGCCGTTTTTTTGCTAATTCCCGTCCAATTATGATACGTTTTTGCCGAACCATATATTCTTTCAAAAAAATTTATTACTTCTGTAATTAATTTAAAAGTTTGATGGCAGCTACTCGTAAGTGCATCTCCGTCTAAACGCATACGTATGAATTTAACTAATTCCGCGTCGTCGGAATCATTTCTTTCGCTTCTCTGCAGCCATCAAGAAATGCATTTAATGAAATATTTTGCCCGTTATACCGTCGAATAATATCTAAAATGTTCGAAATCGACATTCCTGTCATCCCATCGATTGTCATTTCGTTATCGGCAATTTCAAGGTTTTTAAATTTGCTTTTACACTCGTTTGTTGAAAAATAAAGTAAATTACTATTTTCTAATGTAGGGTTTGTAGTTGGAATAACCTTGTTTTTATACTCAAAAAGGTTTCGTATGGTCACTGAAGGTTTGAAAAAATTAATTATTCGGTCTACAAACCCTGTGATAAATTCTATACCCCCGTACCCTGGGTTGTCTCTAAGACTATTATTCACCTCTTCTATATTTTCGGGTTTTGAAAAATATTCTTCCACTTTTTCCTTCCCGCGAATTAACTCAATTGCGCTTTTATTCGTTCAAACACTCTTCCCTCGCTTATTACCGACTCAACTATTTGTGCGTTTTGCAAATATGAGATTCATTTTTCGTGATTTTCGCTCTTACTGACTATCGGTGTGCTCGCGTCGAATTTTCTATACTTGAGTTTCTTATCAAAAATCTCTTTACCTTTCTGAAAACTCTCTGTTTTCAAGCGAAATTGAGCAGTGGCTCTTATTTCTTTGTTACTGTCACTAACATATTCCGTTTCGTTCTTTTTTTCTTTATATGAAATTGTATTTTTTGATTTTGGAAAGTCGTCAATGTCTTTCGGTTCTTCAATTGTACATTTTTCACACGTTCCCGTAATTATTTTCGCGAGTCCGTTTGTGTCTTAGATTAGTTTTTGTACAGCTACACTATTGTCCTTGTTAATTTTGTCTATGTTCTCTCTCGTTTGTCTGAATTTATCAAGTATTGTCGAGTCTTCGTTTGAAATTTCGAGATCGCGCCAATTGCTAAACGCGTTTGTACCTGACATTATTGGGAACCATCGCTGATGAGCTCGTATTTCCCCGTTCCATTTGCCGATGCACGAATTTAAAATTATGTATATATGGTTCGGAAGTTTTATTCATTTATTTAACATGATTTTACAGTAAGCTTACCAAACATTACTGCAATGTTACTGTAATATTTCCTATGGAAGAAATTTTTGTGTCCTATGAAGAAACATTACTGCAATGTTATTGTAATATATTCTATGGAAGAAAATTTGTTTATGAAATCTGAAAAAATATTTCCAGAATGTATTAATGTTCTTGGAAGATTATGCAACCGTACCACAATATTACTACAACGTAATCAGTGGCCAGAAATTTCACATCGGCCAACTTTTAAATATTCCGGTAACGTTGTGGTAGCATTACGCAATATTACTGCAATGTTACTGTAATATATTCTATGGAAGAAATTTTGTGTATGAAATCTGAAAAAATATTTCCAGAATGTATTAATGTTCTTGGAAAATTATCCAACCTTACCGCAATATTACTACGACGCAATCAATGATCGGAAGTTTCGCAACATTACTGCAAAGTTACTGTAATATTACAACGTACCAAAAAAATGTAATATTTTAATGTTCTGGGAAGGTTTAGTGTAGTATTACTTTTTACGGGTTGGATCGGAATACCGATCAAATCTGTGTAATTTTAAAACGGTCATTCAACTTCGCAGCAATGTTGCCGGACCGTATCCTGCTAATTACGTAACCTTCCAGCAATATAATTCATCCTATTTTACCTACCGAAGTAACCTTCCAGCAATATTCCTGAAGTATTGGGTGCTATATGGGTAATTTTGGGCGATGAGTCCCTTCATTTTCTGCTGCCACACCTAATTGCGTTATCGTCAAAGGTCTTCTCGGCGCTACTCTATAAGTGACGACCCCTGCGTGCGTTTTTCCGCGATCTTCCACTTTCGATTTCCTCAAGGCGTTGAGTTCCCGTATATGCGTATTATCCGCTCGTATTGCACACTGCACTAAGAGTAATTCGTATTCTCGAGATCTTTTTCAAGATTTTCGGCTAGTACGCAATAGCTGTGATTTTCCTTATGACTTGTCGTTGCTTCCGTGTTTGGTGTTTCATTCGGTGATGAAATTTATTTATTTCATTACATTGTCTACATTATATTAAGGGGTTATGTCTGAGTTAAACCTGAAAAAAACAAATTATTAGTTATTAGGCAAAAAAAATGATTTCTAAGTAATATTAAAAAAATTCTTTTTCCTACTTAAAGTATACATATTAATTGTAATTTTACATATTTTTAAACAATTATATATCTATACTTACTATACAAACAATTCCATGTGTGAAGTATTAAATTTGATCAGATTTTTCCCATTGCCGTATGAATTCTCAGCATCCGGGTGATGAATATAGACCAAACTGGATGGACAATCGTCTAAATGTCTTTCTCCTCAGCTTGAATGGAAGGAATTACTGAAAAATAAAAATTTTAAATATTGAGAAACACATAAGGTCATAATATTCATAATTATAGTGAATTATGCATATGTTCACATGCGTAACATTCTTTAAACTTACCTTAGCCAATTTCCCTCCGTTCAAGCAGTGACGAAGGATTCCCTGAAGCTCTCCAAAAAATTTCAGCTTGATTGGGCTGATGGTTCCTGAGAAATCCTGCGACAAGTGATCTAAAATCATAAAAATTCAAAACATGAGAAAAATGCATTTAAAGTTTGTGCAAGACACTTATGTTTACTTATCGAGTAGTACTTACATGAACTGCTTGGCATATTTCTTTTATATTTTAACATAAAATACCTATGTATTATGGGATTTATCAAGACCCGTGTGCTGTACATGTTGATGTACCAGTATCAAAAGCTGAAATTGAAATTTAATTTTTTGATACGCATTCACAATCAACATAATTTACATGAATATAATTTTTGTAATTGCTTACCCATTTTTTAACAGGATTGTTAACAATTACAGTAGACTTTGAGCTGCTTTGAGACTATCTAACACACAGGCGTGCACATGATATTCATAGTCCGTATACCTAAAAATAAAGAATACACTCACAAAGAACCAATTCTTCACAAATAATATGTTATTTATAGTCCAAACACTTATTTAAATTTGAAGATTAGTAGACTCAGAAGTTATTATAACAGCACAACATCCAGCTTGCACTAAACTACAGACAGCAGACGAAACAGCTGATGTCTGAATGCAAACTCGACTAGGTCGGTAAAATAGAGATTTCCCTTTCCATACGCTGTAAGGTGCCATGTTTTCAGCCGGTAATTTAAATTTGCACGTATATTTTTTTACCCCTTTATAAGATTGATTAAAAAATTACAAGACTAAATTTAAATCCTAAATTTATTTTATATTGAAAATTCAAAATAAATATAAAATCTACGATTTTATAAAAATTAGTTATTTACAGTATGTAATGATTCAATAAATAATATATTTTTTTTAAATAAATTTGCGTTTTCAATAGGAGTTTGTAAACACATTTAATTTTATATTTTCTATGAAATAGCAATTGTTTTAAATAATCAAAAGTGCTATCAGACAAAACATCAATAATACGCAATTTTGAAAAATTATATTTTTTTAGTATTTGGCCTATAACTTTTAGCGGAATTTTTTCGGGTAAAAAGGACTTCAGCTGCTTATTATACAGTAAATTTGCCTTAAAAAAATCAAATAAAAAAATTTTTGATTTTTTTGAATTTCAACTCAGGCATAACCCCTTAAGAGAATAAAATTGTAAAAATCACACCTGTAAAGAATCCCCGATTCTGGCAAACTTATACGGTAAAAATTTATTTTGAGACAATGGGTGCATTCCTTGCATCAATGCGCTTCTAATCATGTAAAAAAAGTTGACCCGGCCCAATTAGTTTCTGAGATATGGGCCCTTGAAGGTTACTTAAAATTTCGAAAATCAGCGTACGTACGTGCTTGGAAAGTGTGTTTCTTTCTATGAAAGAAACAAAAAATCGCAAAGTATGCTCCGATGAAATTAAATGATTTCCATTGTGCTGTACATTCGTAAAAAGAAATTTTTCAAAATCTCAAAATTGATTTTTGTCGATAAAAAACGGATGTATATATAATGTTACAGGATACTCGTGGGAACTGTGTTTTTTTAATCAAATAATTAAATAATTCTAAATATGAAATAATGAAATCGAATGCTTTCAACTGAGCTACAGATTCGTAAAAAAAGCTTTCAAATTTTCAAAATTGGTATAGTTATTTGTAAAAAACGGAGAAGAGATCTTCGATTTTTGTATACCATGTTATATAAAATGCTTTCAATGTGTCTTTTTTATATGAAATAAATAAAAAATTGCAAATATGAACCCAAACAATCAAATGTTGTCAATATAACTATGCATTAGTAAAAAAATAATTATCAAATGCTCAAAATTGGTCCAGTTTTTCATAAAAAACGGAAGCGAGATATTTGATTTTTCAAAATTATTTTATATTTTGTTGTAAATATTTACAATCAAATATATACTCTCCCATAGGCCTTAAACCAGAACATTAATCATAAATTCATTAACATAATCAGAATCATTAATCATAAAATTTGGGTTCTACTAATTGCTAAAATATCTATAAAATATAAATCGATCGCGCAATTTTTCGGCTCTCTCAAAAAATATTTTTAAATCATTCTTTTTTCTATTATTTATTTTCAAGATACAGAAGCTCAAATTTTGTGTTTAAAGAATTTTGTTTTTTTTTTTGGCTATAAAAAAAAAACTAGAACAGGAGTAGCAGCAAAAAATTTAAAACATCCTTTTACAATCTTTAGAACATGTTTCTGAATATTGGAGAAAAATAAAATTTGCAGCTTTTATTTTACAGAGAATCATCCACGTCTCCACCCTTTACCTATCGTTTCTGCCCTTCACCTACCGTCTTCAATACGATCCCTTCACTCTCCATCTATTGCCTCCAGCCATGATCCCTTCACCCTTTACTTATCGCCTTAAATCATTAAACCTTCACCGTTCAGCTTTTCTCTCCGCATATTATCAACAACCTTAAGTAATCATTTCCAATCATAATATTTTTATGCCCCTTCTATCCGTTCAGCTTGCCATAGAACCTCCACCCTTCACCTCCTGCATCCATTTATTATCTTAAACCTACGATTTTCACGTTTTACCTATCACCATCACGAATGATCCGGAGAATCCACCTATCACTTGCAATCATCACCGTTTCACTTCCACCTATTACCTTTGCTTATAACTGCATGTAACCCTTTAACCTATTGTCAGCCCACCTAGACTCTCTCGCACATGCAGAACTCGCAATCCGGCGCGCCTGTCGCCCCGCAACCCGCTAGCACGCATAGTGGAGTCGAGCGCCGGCAGTACAGCGCGCGGCCGCTAGGCGGCGGCGGCCGGATTTTCGGCAGTCCACATGAAAGTTGGGACTCCGGCCCTATAAGTAAACCGGCCGATCCGAGGCCTGGCACTTCTTCCCCCCTTCCTATAGGGTAGAACGAGTTCTGCATCAGCAGCATAGCGGGTGTTTCACACTGTGCCACGATTGCTTTTGATTTTTGTTCCGCAGAATAAAAGCTACTCTTAAATAAATAATTCTTTTGATGATAGATATTGTCCTATGATTATATCGTTGATGATAGAAGATTTTTGAATACCGCGCGCCCTACAGTTTATCTATAGGTGGAGCCACCGGATGGATATCGACATGATTGATTGATTTGTTACATGAAATATTTCATGTTTTATTTCTGTATTATAATTCAAATATTTCATAAAAGATTAAAATAATCATTTTGATCATTTTCTACGAAATTTCAGAAAAATTGCAGTAATGTTTCATGTAATATTACGCAAAATATGACGTAAATGATACATGAAATATTTCCTGTAATGTTTTCTGTAATATAATGACAATATTTCATGTAAAATTAAAATACATTATTTTTATCATTTCCTACGATATTTCAGAAATATTACATAAATATTTCATGTAAAATTGCGGAAAATATGAAGTAAATATTGAAGCGCCCTAGCCGGGCCGCGCAACTAATTTTTGGGTCCAAAATCCGCGAGTGAATTTAAAATAAATATAATCGAAGGATTAAAAGAAAGAGATCCGAGATGCTATGGCGCTAAGCGTGATAAACTTCTTCCACTGTGTTTTACCTGTACTCGATGCTGATTGGTTCGGAGCAGAGACAATAATTAAAGCTTGGTCATATCCCCAAAGCATGAAAAATTTTAATTCAAATATTTCAGGAAATATTTCACTGAAATGTTTCAGAAACATTTTAGAAATAATTCAAAATTATTGGAAAACACAACAATGATACATTTTTATGAAATGTTTCGGAAATATTACAGAAATATTTCATGAATTATTAATAAATACAATAAAAGAATATTACATGAAATATTTTATAAAATATCTCTGGAATATTACAATAATATTTCACGTAAGGCCTTAACCAAAACTTTAAATTAACTCTTATAATATTTCCGAATTATTACAGAAATATTTTGTATATTATGCGACGTAGCAATAAATATTGCTGCGTCGTGATTATTTATCGCGGCCAGCTGACTCACTCTCGGCAGACTGACAGGTACTGGAGCGGAGCCAGCGCTCGGTGGCACTCGCAGGAGTTGCCTCTGATCGGCCGCTCGCGGAGCGCAGGATGTGAGCTCCCGAGTCACACCTGCGCAGCACGTTGGCGCTCGGGAGGGGGCAGCAGGAAGCGAGACGGCGGCCGCACGCATGCGGTTACATGCACGCCGTGGTGTATGGAGGGGAGCGCGTATGTATGTGTGAGAGAGAGAGAGAGTGGGCATGAGTGCGAGCGCGAGTGGGAGAGAGAGGGAAGGCGACGCACATGTGATGCGATATAGATAGAATATGCGGCGCGCGCGGTAGCGGGGAGAGGGAAGGCGCTCTCCGTTATCGGCCTCTATAGATCGATCGAGAGGGCGCCTGCTCCCGGGCGATCAATATATGATGTATATAGAGGTTTTCCATTTTCAGGATTATAGGGAGATAGAGGGATAGTGGAATAATGTTTGGTTTCCACTATCTGCTCGGATGGGATATTAAGGTTATTTTCCCAAACAGTCTTTTATGATTTTCTGTGAATTTTGGAATTGGCGCGGTCGTCTGGTACTATATTGGGGGAGCCACCTTACGGTTATCGACATTGATTGATTGATCGAGATTAATAAAGGGGGCGCGGAATTTGCATATTGATAAATGATATAGAGGGCGGTAATCGATTTTATAGCCAATGGGAAAATTAGAAATAGAAAAAGAGGGCGCTGGGAAATTTCATAGATAAGAGTTGATTTAGTAGTGGTATTTAAATAGGCCAATTGCGGATTTTGGAGGTTTCTAGGACCAATGAAAATTTGCCAGCCAGGACGACGCTCCGGGGAGGAAGGAGGTGAGGTGGGAAAATCGCGGCTTCTTCCTCGAGCGGAGCGTCGTCCTCGTTCACTCTGTTCCTGGATCCTCAAAGTATTAGTTCTGCTGTATTCTTGGATCTTCGAGTTTTCCCGGCCTTCGACGGACTTTGAATTTGGGGAGATATTTTGGCGGCCATCTTGGTGAATCGCATCGGAGTTCCAGGTCCGGGATTTTCTTTTGGTTGGAGGATTTTTAAGAAGCAGTTCGAGAGTTAAGGAAGGAATATTGGTGAGATTGTTAAATATAAATTTGGAATATACGTTGTGGTGGTAATTGGGAAAGGAGGGAAAAGGGAGTATATAGAGGAAACTTTTTCCCATTTCAGCTCCGCGGATTTCTTACGTTTTCAGCAGGAAGGGGTTTTTCCCTTTTATTGTCCTTTTGTGAATTAAATATTCAGAGTCATCGTAGAGGATTTTCGCGGTCCTTTTCTGTATTTAGCAACCTCCATTCCAGCTGCAAGGACATAGTTATTTGGCCGTTGGCCCATGCAATATTTAACTTCATGATTTTTCTGTTTGCCAATTTCAGTTGTAAGAGGGGAATTACAATATACTTGTTATGTGTTAATTCTAATTTTTGTGTTAATATTTATTTCTTACTGAGCCTATTGCTACCGAAAATTCCCTGCGTGTACCCGTTTTCTCCGTTTTCAGAACCCTGGACTCCGAGAGTGAAGAGCAGTCGCGTAATAAAAATATCTTTGTATAATAACTGGAATCCTCGAGCGGGCGAGGCAAATTCCACGTTACAAATGGCGCCCATCGTGCGGCTGTTTTAGCGGAAATTTTTTTTTACAGCAGCGATTTTTGTGAACTTGGAGGAAATTTTTGAATTTTCAGCGACATTTTGAGGGACTTGGCAGTTAATGGTAACGGCAACGGTACTTGCCGCCATTTTGGACGCGTCGCGTCGGTTGAATTTTTTTTTCCCAAGTTTTTGCGTGGTAGCAATAGGGTTTGAATGTTAGGCAGGTTTTGTGTTTTATGGTTGTGGTATTTTTGTGGTTTTTTCCTTTAATTATTTTGGAAGTTTTGCATTGGTGGAAAAATTTTTTTTTTTCTCTCCTACGCAAATTTATTTGGGAGGGCCCACCTGTTATTGTTGCGCACACACACACATCACACGCATTTAATATAATTATTTTATTATTTTATGTAACATTTATGAATATAGTTGTTGTTGCGTGTGGAGGATTTTCTTTCAGGGAAGTGTTGTGGTTTCTTTTCAGGAAGATATCCGTATAAGGGAATTTTTTTTCCCAGTGTAGAGGAAATTTTATTTTCAGGAAGAAATCATTGAAGTACTTGTGTAGTGGAATTTTTATTTCTCATTACAGGAAGATATTTGTTCTGTGGAGGATTTTATTGAATTTTCAGAGATATTGCACTGTAGTGCACGGGTACAGGTTTTTTCTTCCTATTATTATTTTTTTTTGTTTTATTGAATTATATACATTTCCCTGTAGGTGTGTGTGTGTAGGTAGGGTCTTGTATTTTTTTTTAATTTTTTCCCCAAATTTTTCTTTTGTGGTTTTTGGCGGAATAAGTGGAGGAATTGCGGCGAAATGTCTACGATGGAAGAAGAATATAGATTAATGATGAGAAGATTGTTGAAGAACAGAGATCTTCGGGCACGTATGCGAGCATTGATTACGACAGAGTTGTCAACGGTTATAGAGGAATTAGAAAAGAGGAAATTGAGCACGTTGGGGTCTGCTAGAGAGCTGGCAGAGAGGCTTTTTCGAGCTCAATTATTAATTGATGGTTATGAAGATGTGCCGTGGTATGCAGAGATCGATGAAAATGAAAGTTTGTCGCCGAATGAACAATTATTAAAGCCAGTGTTGGAAATGGCGGTAGAAGACCGTGTGGAAATAGATCTACCAGTGGTTGTGTCAACAATAGAGGTCACGGCAACGACTACGAGTATAACTACAGTAACATGTGAAGCAACGGTAGTAACGACCTTGCCGGGGTTAGATGTGTATTATTCAGGACCTTCTACTAGAGACCAGTATGTGTTTAGAGAACCTATATCGGCGCCTGTGAATTCATCGACGTCAAACACGGGAGCGATTCCTAGGACGAATAGTTTTAGGAAGAAAATTGTGGTGGAGGAAAGTCAATACGTGATGACGCCGGAAGGAAAAGGAAAAACTTCACACAGAGATAGAGGGATTTCGATAATACCTGGTACGGCGGATTTTTATTCGGGAGCAATAGGAGGTGTCCGGAATATACCATTGACAACAACGGCGATGAGTGTTGCGAATACTTCGACGGTCTTTTCCGTGCCTTACTTGGTGTATGGTGGTGCTGGAGGTAATTTTACATCAGCAAATAATAGGAAACCTGTGGATAATTTACCTGATTATATGGGAAATAATCAGGAATTGGAAGATTTCCGAAGCAGGCATGATGGATCTACTGGAGGAGAAGATGATTTTCGGCGAAATAGGGATTTTAGAGATTATGGTGGAAGTGATGATAGAGCATTTAGGCATGGAAATTTGGTGAAAATCCTTCAGAGCTGGTGTCAGAAATTTCATGGAACAGAGGACAGAATTGCAGCAGAAAATTTTATGGCTCAGCTGGAGGATTGTAAGGCCAGCGAAAATATACCTGACGAGAAAATGTTGACGGCTGCAGCTTGTCTATTTACAGGGGTAGCTGCGAATTGGTACAGAGTTAAAAGGAAAGAAGTGCTGTCATGGAGGCAATTGTTGTTGGCATTTAGAAATCGATTCATTGGAGAGATCAGTCAGAGAGATATTTATAATGATCTATTGCGGAGAACGCAGGGAGCGTCGGAGAAGATAACCGCGTTTATAGATTGTTTTAAATACATTGTCGACCATTTGGAAAGTCCCCCAAGTCGTGTGGAATTAATAGGTATGGCGTATGAACGAATACGTTCAGAATACCGCGATTTTATGGTAAATCTGAAGATCACTTCGTTGGAAGACATAGAGAGATATGGTCGACAGTATGAGCGGCACAAAGAAATTAACGAGTATTGGGAACCTCCACCTGCGAAAGAAAAGATGAAACTTCCAGGTGCAAGCTATATACCGAAGGAGGTGGAAAAGAAACCGACTAAGGTTGTGGCGATGGAGGAAATGATTATGAGGCCGGGGAAGAGTAAAAATCAAAAGAAATCGGTCTCTGGTCAAGCTCAAGAGTCGAATGTGGATATCGGTGAATCGATAATAAAGGAACAAACTAAAGTAAAGGGGTTAATAAATCCGAATTTGGAAAATTTTAACCAACAAGTTCAGAATATCCAAAGTCAACAGCAGCCACCGCGTCAGATGCAGCAGCAACATCCACAACAGATACAGCAGCAGAAGCAACAACAGCAACCTCGAATATGGAATAATTTCGGTAATCAGAATGCGTTGGGGCAAAATGGTGGTAATCCGCAGCGCGGAAGTAATTTTCAGAGTCAGCAAGGCGATAATAAGCAGCAAGGTTCGAGAAAATGCTACGCTTGTGGGAAAGAAGGTCATTTTGCAAATAAATGTCCGGATACTAAGTGTTATAAGTGTCAACAAATGGGGCATAAAGCGAATGGATGTCCGATGAGAGTTAAGTCGGATATTTATTGCCAGTTATGCAATAAACCAGGAGTCACAGTCAGAGAGTGTCCGGACTGCGACATTTTGAACAGATTGGGAAATGGCAGTGCGGGGGCTCAGCGCAGTTCCCTGCCCTCCGCGAAGCCATAGGAACTGCTTTTGGAAATAGTGGAGGATTTATTGGAGATAATGGAGGTAGTGGTTTTATAGAGGATAATGGAGGAAATCATGAATCTGTTACTTCCAATGAATTAGGTGGTTCACGTAGTGGACGAATTGGGAAGGAAATTTCATCTAAAAGAAAGGCAAATCCATCAGGCAATACTTCTCCAGGTATTGCGATCGGTGGAGAGATGAAACTTGGAAGGCCTAGTGTCGATAGGGATAGTGAGAAGCTTCAACGGATGCTGAGGAAGGGTGAAGAATCTACAGCAAGTCGTGGGAGCAATGGAAGTAGTGATGAGAATAGTGTTGATAGAGGAACTGATTCTATTTTGAAAAAGAAGCAGTTTAAGAAGAAGAAAGAAAAGAGTAGTAATAATGTGAATATTAAGACTCGTACAAATGGAATAGATGTAATTTTAAGTGATGCGCCGTCGATTGAGTTGCGTGAGAACTCGAAATTGGTAGGGAAGAAATTGAGGAACTGGTCGGAATATTTGAGGGAAGCACGTTCAAAACAGATTATAGAAGACGAGGCTATGAATCAAAATATTAACCGGCTAGTTAATGGTAAATATTTGTTGGTAGAAAAATCATCTGGAGGCTCAATGAAGGATCCGTCGTTGGAGATAGTAAAGGATGTTTCTAAAGGAGCTATTCCTAAGAACAATACTTCATCGAAGCGATGGTTTCAGAAAAGTGTGGAGGAGCCTAATTTTGATTTGAGGTGGCGGTTGCCGAGTCCTGTAGATAATTCACGAGAGCTGCAGGAGGATGGTAGGAAGAAGATGTGTGGAAATTATGATCATAGTTCTTCCGAGCCGTTGGTAACTTCTTTCCGAGATGTTCAGAAGCAAGTGGACAAATTTATAGAGAATCAGAAAATGAATGAGTTAAAGCAAAAGAAGAATAAATCTCAATTAATTGCTCAAGGCGCGGAGATTACCACTAGAGAAAACAGAAATTTTCTTTCGGTTAATTTTGGGGGAAAAGAGTATGTAGCATTAGTGGATAGTGGAGCTATGGTGTCATTAATTAAGTCACATATAGCTGAGAAATTTCCTTCCAAAATGAGTAAATGCAATAAATTCATACGAGGAGTAACTGGAGACATTATCCCTGTAAAGGGGAGCATGAAAATTACTCTAGAAATAGATAGTGTATCAAAAGTTCTGGAATGTATAGTGATGGATGAGCCAGGGCATGATATGATACTGGGTATTGATTTCTGTAGAGATTGGGAAATCCAAATGAATTATAAGGAAAATTTATGGAGAATTTCTGGTGGAATTTGGCATTCTTTTGATCAGGATGGTAATTATGGGAAACCTTCTTTGATTGCGGAATGTGCAGGTTTATCGGAATTGAATGTGGAGGAACATGATAGGATTTTGAAGATTGTGAAGAAATATTTACCAGAGGATACGCCTACACGGTTGAATGCGACTACTCTAACGGAGCATAAAATTGTGTATTTAGGGGATGCTCCTATTAAACATAAATTTAGGAGGTGGTCTCCGAGGCGATGGAATGCTGGGATCAAAGAAATTGAGGAAATGTTAAAAGCTGGAGTTATTGAGAAATCGGATAGTGATTTCAGTAGTGCTCCGGTAATTGTGTTTAAAGAAAATGGTGAGGTGCGTTTTTGTATAGATTATCGGGATGTCAATAAATTGACCAAGAAAGATGCTTATCCACTACCTTCAATTGATGGAATATTAGATAAATTGAGGCATGCGAGGTATATTTCAAAGATTGATCTGAAGAAGGCCTATTTTCAAGTGCCTATGGAGGAAAATAGCAAGAGATATACAGCATTTGCAATGCCGGGTAGTGGATTATGGCAATTTACTCGCCTCCCATTTGGGCTTTCCAATGCTCCGGCCACTTTTCAGCGTCTGGTTGACTCTTTGTTTGGTCCGGAATTTGAACCACACATCTTTGGATATTTGGATGATGTGATAGTGGTAGCGGACAACTTTGAGGAACATTTGAAATGGTTGGAATTAGTATTGGGAAAGATTACGGAAGCTGGATTGACGGTGAACAGAAAGAAATGTGAATTTGGCTGTTCTAGAGTCCGTTATTTGGGATATTTGTTGGACAGAAATGGTCTTAGGCCAGATCCTGAGAGGATTGCTCCGATTATGAATTATCCGGCGCCAAGAGACAAGACTCAACTTAAGAGATTCTTGGGTATGATTGGCTGGTATAGTCGTTTTCTGGAGCATGACGCGGAAATGAAGGTGCCGTTATTGAAGAATGTTAAAAACTTGAAGGAATGGAGTTGGAGTGACGAGCAGCAGCAGGCTTTTGAGGATTTAAAAGTAGCATTGACAAATGCTCCTGTGCTAGCTCGTCCAGATTTCTCCAAACCATTTACGATCCAGTGTGATGCCTCAAATTTTGCAATTGGGGCCGTTTTGACCCAAGAATTGGAGGATGGAGAGCACCCAATAGTGTATCTCAGTAGAGTACTGTCATCTGCAGAGAGAAACTACACTACCACTGAGAAAGAATGTTTATCCATGATATGGGCAATAAAGAAATTGAGGCCATATGTGGAAGGTTATCCATTTAAGGTGGTGACAGACCACAGTGCTCTAAGGTGGTTGCAAAATTTAAAGGATCCAACTGGTAGATTGGCCAGATGGGCTTTGGAACTACAGCAGTGGGATTTTGAGATAATTCACAAAAAGGGAGCTCTTCATCATGTTCCCGATGCACTTTCTAGAGGTTTTAACATAGAGGAAATGAAATTGGTTTTGGAGGATATCAAAGATGAATGGTACATTCAGAGGATGAAAGAGGTGGAAGAGACTCCAATGAAATTTTCGTCTTGGAAAGTGGATAATGGACTTCTATACAAATTCAGGAATGATCCATTGTTAGATCCTATTAGTTTTCCAGAAGAAAGTTGGAGGTTAGTAGTACCCTGTGATTTTAAACAGGATGTATTGGTGGAGGCACATTGTAATTTTACTGCTGGCCATTTGGGATTTGAGAAGACCTATGATAGAGTGGCTAGAGAATATTACTGGCCAGGTATGTGGTATGAGATTCGGAAATTTGTGCAGGGTTGTGAGGTCTGTCAAAAATACAAGTCTGTGCAATCCGGACCTATGGGTCTTATGGGTAATCGTATAGTGGAACGCCCATGGGCGGTGGTGGCGGCAGATCTTATGGAATTTCCATTAAGCAAGAGTCAAAATAAATATCTTATAGTGTTCCAGGATTTGTTTACCAGGTGGATTGAAGTTAAACCTGTGCGGAAAGCTACTGGTCAAGCGGTGGCTAAGGCATTTGAGGAGTTAATTTTATTGCGGTGGGAAACACCAGACTACATGCTGACAGATATGGGAAAGAATTTATTAATAAGACTTGATGGATACTCTGGAGGAATATGGAGTGAAGCATGTCACCACGCCACCGTACCATCCTCAGGCGAATCCAGTAGAAAGGAGTAATCGAACGTTGAAGACCATGATTTCTGCATATGTTGGAAAAGATCACAGATTATGGGATCAACATATAATGGAATTGAGGCATGCCTTTAATACGGCGGTTCAAGCAACGACGAAAGTGTCCTCCGGCGTTTTTAAATATATGGAAGGCAGCCTCAATTAATGAAGTCATGGCGAAGAGTGTGGAGGATAGAGGAAATGTAGTGGTTATAGATCCGGATTTATGGAAGGATAGGATGAAGAGGTTGGATGCGTTGCAGA
>JACCIB010000867.1:0-76229 GCA_018906965.1 Philotrypesis tridentata
GGAAACCCGGGGAAATACGCGCGATATTGGCTGAAACTAAGAATCGACAAAACAGAGCTCACGGCTTTGGTCGATATCGGCGCCGCACGTACGATAATAGGGAAACAAGGGATAGAGATAGCTAAGCGATCCGGCATAACGATCAAACCTTCGACGGTTAAAAAAGCTATAATGGCTAACGGCTCATCAGAGCCTATCGAAGGCGAGATAACAGTGCCAATCGAAATAGCTGGGATACGAAAATCCGCGCAAATTCTCGTCATCCCAGGAATTCCATCAAAATTTCATTCTCGGACTCGACCTAATACGCATGTACGGTATGCAAATTAATGCACAGCGCGATTCATTTACTTTACCGATCTCCCGAATAAAACGGAGATAGCGTTCGACATGTGGTCAATTTCTTGCGAGGAAAAAACGACGTCGCGAGCTGCGGTATATCCGAAATCGCGAACAACGAAAGAATACAACTCGAAAATTTATTAAACAAACTATTGCCACATGACGAGAACAAATCGAAAATTTTAAAATCAACCGACCTCATCGAGCACGAAATTTCAATTATTACCGGGCACACGCCCGATAAAACAAAGATATCACCCGGTCTCGGACAAAATGCCTAAAATACAAAACGAACAGCTCGACAAGTTAATCGAACAAGGCGTAGTCGAAAAGTCCGCATAGCCCGTGGAACAGCCTGATAGTCATGGCGAAGAAAGACGACGGCACACACCGAATGTGCGTAAATATGCAGAAAGTCAATGACGTTTCAAAAAAGACGCATACCCTCTACCGTACATGGACGTAATTTTGAACAAATTAAAACGCGCGCGATATATTACAACAATCGATCTGAGCAGCGAGTATCATCAAATTAGACTAACGAAAGAATCTAAAGAAATTACGGCTTTTACGATACCGGGACGCGGCCTTTGGCAGTACACGCGACTACCCATGGGTTTGAGTGGCTCAGGGGCGACATTCAGCGCCTTCTTGAAAACTTGATCGGCGATCTAGAACCTTACGCGTACAATTATCTAGACGATATAGTGCTCGTACCGGAAACGTTCGACCAGCACCTCACGCTGCTAGAAAAATTAATTAAACGCATTATCGATGCCGGGCTGACTATCAACCGCACGAAAAGCAAATTTTGTAGAAACGAGGTAAAATTTCTCGGCTTCCTAGTTAACGAGAAAGGGCTAATGATAGAACCAGAAAAAACGCGAGTGATCGAAGATTATCCGCGCCCAGAAACACTGCGACAGCTGCGCAGATTTCTGGAAATGGGCTCATGGTGCAGAAAATTTATTCGAAATTATTCTGATATCTCTAAGCCACTCGAAAAACTAAAAACCGAGGGGAAAAAATTCACTTAGGCGGAGGAGCACGAGAAATCATTCCTTGAAATAAAACGCCTAATAAACGGAGCCCCTTTACTAGACAGACCGGATCCATCTGTAAAGTTCATATTGCATTGCGATGCATCGAACACAGGGCTCGGTTGAATGATCACTCAGATCATAGGTGATAAAGAATATGTAATCGCATACGCGAGCCGCGCGCTTCGAAAAGCCGAGCTAAATTATAGCACTACCGAGCGCGAATGTCTCGCGGTGAAATACGCGATCGAAAAATTCCGACCGTACATCGAAGGTGACACATTCACCGTTGTGACAGACCACTCGGCATTACAGTGGCTGCTCAAGAAAAAAGAACCGGTCGGAAGATTACGAAGATGGGCGGAAGAACTTCGATCACACCATTTCGACGTAATACACAAGCGCGGGAAACACAACGTGGTCCCCGACGCATTGTCGCGCTTATACGAAAGTGAAGACGCGGCAGACGAGAATTCGTCGACAATCAGTGCAATCGAAATAAAAAATAAAACGACCGATAAATAGTACAAAAACCGAATTTTCCAAATACTTAAAAACCCAAAACGATTCAAAGATTGGAAAATAAATAACGGGAATATATATCGATTCAAACCTACAAAAGATATCGATGATTTTATACCCGACCTCGACGCGTGGAAACTCGTAATTCTTAAAGATAAACGCGAGAGAATCCTCGAGGAAACGCATCTAGAGCCAACCTCAGGACACTCCGGCGTAGAAAAAACATACAAACGCCTTGCTCAGTCCTATTATTGGCAGGGAGCATATAAGGACACAGTCCGTTTTGTGCAAAATTGCACAATCTGCCAACAAATTAAAATCGAGCAACGCGCGCAAATCCGATTAATGGGCTCACGCGAAGTCGACCGACCGTGGAAAATAATCGCGGCAGATACAATGGGAGAATTCCCAAAAAGCAAAAACGGGAATCAACACTTACTCGTATTTGAAGATTTGTTTACACGATTTATCATATGCGTGCCATTGCGAAAGAAAAACGGCGAGAGCGTCAAAAACGCACTTGAAAATATTATCTGCGCGCAATTCGGCACACCGGAAATTTTCTTGACCGACAACGGCAAAGAATTCGTGAACGATACAATCAAGCAATTTTTACAAAAAAACTCGATAACGCACGAAAGAACTCAGGCATACCACCCGCAGAGCAATCCAGTCGAGCGCGTGAATCGCGATTTGAAAACGCGTATGACCGCATTTATCCAAGCAAATCACAAAGAATGGGATAAATACATCCCGCAATTTCAATTTACACATAACACAAACACACACACAACTACGGGAAAAACACCCGCATTTTTAATGTTCGGCAGGCAAATATATCCACCGAAAATGTGGCGACGCGAAGTCGAAAGCGCAGCGAATGCGAGCGACACGCAAACCCCCGTAGAAAACACGACTGACGACTCGACAGACGACGAAAAGACAAACACACATACACATAAACAAAATACAAGAAAAGAATCAAAAGCAAAAAACAGCAACACAAATATTAACAGCACGAATATCCAAAACGCTGAAAACAACACGACAAATAAAACATCGAACAAAATTGCCGAATGGTCAACGCGAATGAAGAATTTACAACATATACACGACTACGCGTTAAATCAAATCGACAAAGAAAAGACAAAACAAGAAAAACACTACAACAAGAATAAAAGAGAAAAAGCATTTAAATCAGGCCAATTAGTCTGGAAAAAGAATTGAACGTTATCTTCAGTGCAAAAAAATTACAGCGCAAAATTAGCGAAGCCCTATATCGGGCCGTATACAATTTTAAAACGCGCGGGCAACAATGTATACATCATATGCGACACGAACGGGAAAATCGTAGAGAGCGCCGTTCATGCGAACGAACTCAAGAGCGCGGAAATCGAAGAAAAACCGGCAACACCGCCTCAAAACCAAAACGAAGGGCCTAGGCACGCCAAGCAGCCGAGTCAAAACAAAGCCCCCCGCCCTGCCGCCGCTACGCACACAGTCAGTTCACCACCCGGCTCCGCCACGCGCACATCGACACTTCAAATCACGCACGATGCAGAAACCAAACACGACCGCAGAGGACGAGGAGATGTTCCGAAAATTCCAGCAATGGCTGCAAATCGAGCGCGAAAGTGCAAAAGTGAAACAAGAAAGTGAGAGTGAAGTGCCTAGTGAAGCGGAGAGACGGCCAAAAACCGAAGACAAATACCCACCGTGGACACGCCGCGCAAATTCCTGGAGGAACAGCGCGAACGAGAGAATCTCGAACGAGAAGATCGCTATCCACAAGCGCACCGAGAAACAGCACGCGCGGACGCACTCGCACATTTTGAGGAGAGAAGGAGATTTATAGAAGCAGACAGCGCGGCCGTCGCAGCGCGAGAAAGAATAAAACAACGCCAACTACAACGCGAAATAGAGGAAAGAAATCTGAGAAACGCGATCGAGGCGTACAAAGAAGAGGTACGGGAGAACCTAATTAAACGAGAAAGAGAAGCCGCCCAAGCCCGAGCACAAATCGACCTCACGAGGACAATGGACGAGCTAAAACCCCAGTTGCACGCACTAGTGGTAAAAGAGTACGAAGCAATGAAGAAAAAACACTTCGAAGACGAGCAAGCGGTCATCGCGGCGGACAAAGAGCGCGAACGATCAAAAGCGCTCCAGCGCGAAAGCCAGCGGCCGATAGTGCCACGAGGAGCAGCAGCACGACGACCGAGAGGAGCACCGCCACAACTACCAGAGCAAAAACAATCGCGAAACGCAACCAACACCTGGACGAAACGGGACGATACATTAAGGAGAAAAACGAGAGGGCAAACCAGGGATATAAAGACAGGATGCTGCAGAAGGGCATATACGAGCCGAGAGACGTCCGTCAATTCATCCGCAGGGAAAGGCTCAACAACAGCACGAAGTCCGACGACGAGCTGCAGGATGCATGGCTCATATACCGAGCGAACCGGAGAGAAGGCGATCGCCAAGAGTAAACAAGTCAGTATGGGAGATGAATGTAGCGCGAACGCGACGATTCCGAGAACCAGCGGGTCACTCGACAAAAAAAAACACTCGAGCATAACTCGAATACTTAATCTCATAAAGCACAACAAGACGGCCTAATATTCCTTTTTTTGATCAAAATATTACAATTATAAAAATTTTTTTCGTTTAAATAAGAGTCGACAAAATTTCTCTTTCTATTAACCATGTATAATGAAAAAAAAGCATTTTATTTTATTTTCTGTACATCATTATAGTAACATAATTACTTCAATTAACACTACTGCCAAAACATGAAATGTACAAACAAACCAAATGTATACGGCGAAGAATAAAAATAAAGGCTAGCGCACCAGTGCGATAATTATGTACGCAAAAAAAAACCTACATTACAAGATTTTTCTATTATATACCAATCATTTGCGAAATAACCCCCCCCCCCCCCGGGAAACGCGAATCGAACACAAAGACGAGAGAAAGACAGGTCCGATGACATGTCAAAAACCAAGATTTCTTTTAACATTACTCAAAGAATTATCAATTTTTTTCTCAAATAAAATATTACAATTACCCTAATATCATTTACAAACCGACACGCATCATTGGAGGCACACGCGATTCCGTGGCTCTTTAATACGTAAAGAGCTTCAGCAGGGGGCAGTGCGACAAGGCGCCCATACACTAACATGTACGCACATCTTACGCAACGCCGTGCACGCACACAAGCATGCGAGCGCACGGCAAAGCGAGGATCGAGGCGGCAGGAGCCGCACACGTAACCGCGAGAGGGGAAAAGAGGGAAAGAGAATAGGAGAAATAGAGAGACCGACGAATACGAGTCGGCAATGTAAATAAAGCGCGAGAGAAAGAGAAGAACAAGTGAGAAACAACAGGAGACGCGACAGCGCGTTAGAAGACGCTGCCGCGTAATTAGGAGTGGGGACTCGGAGAGCGCCGAAAGCGCGAAGAAGCGACCACGCCAGGCAGATTACCCTTTGGCCTTCGACCCGAGAGGACCGCTTTCGATTGCCTGATCTCGATCGCCTCGACTGCAGCACGGCCCAATCATCGCCCGCCAGCCTCGCCTCCCAGGGAATTCGCCCAGGGCCTACCAGGGGGACCCCGGCCCGGCCGCCACCAATTGCCGAGCTATCTCCGACTTCAGCCCGACCGCCACCGACGCCGAGACGAGCCCCGGAGGAGACTGACAACGTGGCCACTCAAGCGAGCTCCTCGACTGGCGCCTGACCAGCATGTAAGTGTCGGCCGAGCGCCCCTGTCTCTCTCTCTCTCTCTCTCGCAGATATCGGGAATAAGAGCGATCGGAATTGGCCGCGCCGGCCGCGATCATCGCGGTGCCCAGTGCGACAACCGAGCGCGGTACACTCGCTTACAAGAGCGAGCATTTATTGTATCTGCAAGGTACGAGAATATATACACGGGTGAGCGCGTCCTACTCATCCGCACCCACCATAAACCCGCGTGCATTATTCTGCGTACAACCCCCCCTTCCTAGCACCTGACGAATCCGTCGCCCAGCTCGCCAGACAAGCGGAGCAGCCGAGCAAGGGTCCACAGGTTAGGTAAACAATCTTTTGTGGTCGCGCCTCCTCTCCAGCGCGGGCTCGCAGCTAGGAGCAGCCTACGAGAAGCCAGGCAGGAGCCGCGTCACAATATATATATACATATATATATAGACACACACACACACACACACATTAATAATAGTATAAATAAATAAACTATTTACTAATTTACAAGATAAAAATATATATATGTGTGTGTATCCCTGTGTGTATGTGTAAAAGTACACAACTGATAGATTACCAAAAAATTTAAAATAAAATTTTTTTCTGTGAAATTAAATTATTTAACGGTCCATTGTGTATTCATGAAAAAATTTTAATTTTTTTTTAAAATAAAAATATACGCAATATACAATCAAGTAAATAATACATAAGAAAAATATACAGTTTTAAGAATATTTTTAAATTTAAGAATTAAAAAGGCTGAGCACAATAACAACATGTAGATACGTATACTTCAATTATCTTTAATTAAATTAACCTTAAAATAAAAGAACATAATTCTTTGTTTTAAAATAATTTATTTCTTCTCTGTTACAGGTGATTCGACGTACTTAGAATGAAAAAGCAACGTATGATCAACAGAGTTTACTGTGGTAGCCTTGTTTACCACTATAATTATTATTTTTAATGTTTGAAAGAGGTTTCATCCGCTGATTAGATAAAATAAGATGTGTAATATATAATGCATTTCTGATAAATTAACTACATATATTCTTTTCCTGATGAAAAAGAATATAAAAAATGTTAAACGTTTATTAATCAAATATAACATAAGGTAATGCATGCAAACAATAAATTCAATTAAAATATTACAGGATTTTAATTAATTAAAAAAAAGATTTGAAATTATTTAGTAGTTTGCAAGCGTTTATGGTGATAAATAATAAAATTGCTGAGACACGTATCTTCTGATTAAGAGTAAAGAAAGTGCACAAATACATCTGAAATGTAGTATAAAAAGTTAGCTTTTCGTTATATGTCAAATTCATTAATGTAATTGTATAGGTAATATTATTACTGGGAATATTATGCTTTAGGTCATATATTTTTTAATTAAAATCTTTGATCATCTACTATCTAAATATATATGTTGCCCCATGACATCGTGTATACAAGAAAAAATTGTGCGATTATTATGATAGAATAATTAGCTGCTACAATATAAATGAATTACTTTAACATAAAAATCTGAAAAATAAAAGTGAATTTAAACACAGAATAAGTTTATGAAATTGTATATATTCATTGGATGACTTTTGAAATAATCAAAGATTAAAGCTTTCAAAATTTAAAAACTTAAAGCTCGTCCAACGGATAAACCTGAAAGTTGTCATGGAATCTCTGTGACTAATTTACTTACTGAAAATTTAGTTCTTTTCAATTTCCAGAGAGCACATAGGACAACCAGCTTCTAGAATGTGTATTAGCGATACTTTCTTTCAAGGGAAGTATACCTTCTGCTATCTAAAAGGAAAAAGAAGATATAAGTTGTTAAGCCCATCTCTTAAAAGGATACTATGAAAAATTTTAAGTTGACACCATTGACTAGTTTTGAATATTTAATTTTAATACTTTTAAATATTGATATTTAAAAACTGGTTAATGGCAACAATTTAAAATTCATCATGGTATCATTTCGACAAATGGGCTTGACAACTCATATACTCTTTTTACCTTCTAGATAGCAAAAGGTATACTTCCTTTGAAAAAAAGGTACGCTGATTCATATATTGAAAGCTAATTGTACTTCTTTCTCTCTTACAATTGTAAAGAAATAATTTTTCAGTTAGAAATACATGCAATTAACCTTGTCTACGAACTTATAATTTTGACTTTCATATAAATGCTTACACTGTTGACTTCATGCCTTTAGTGTCTAAATTTTCAGGCAGGTAACAATATGAAAATCAGAACTATAAGTTCTTAGATAAAGTTAATTGCATGTATTGTTTTAATATCTTAAAACAAACTTGTGTGCCAAATTTCAGCCCTCTAGCTGTGATAGATATTAAATGAGTGCGAAGAATATAATTGAAATAAGTAATCATCCACTAGCTACAATAGCTACATTTTGAATATTTCGGTCTTCGCCTGATTTAAAATCTGTTATAGCTAGAAGGCTGAAATTTGGTATGAAAGCTTGTTTTAACATGCTAAAACAAGACGTGCAATTAACTGTATCTAAAAACTGATAATTTTGATTTTTATATTGATACTTATAATTATACATTTCAGTATAGACAGTTAAACTAAAACTACCAATTCAATCTCTTTTTCATTTTTTAAGCAGGCATTTGTCTAACGAATAAACATTTTAAAGTTATGAGGCATTCAAAATTAATTAATCCCTATGATTAATTGAACCAAACACGTTACCTTAATAATGATCAAATCTTGTGGCGTAAGTAGCATAATCTTTGAATCAAAATAAGAACATGCTTATTCTGAACCAGTTATTATTCGAAACTTAATAATAAACTTTCCTTTGATAAAAATACTTTTCACTTCACCAGCTTGTCACAGGAATTACAATCGTATATAACCTGACAGTTGCGTAACCTCCCAATAGAAATAGGAAAACATCGACTGCAAATATTGTAAAAACTTTCTTCAATACGTAAACGATGAAAATAAAACACTTTCACTTGCTTGTCACATGGAAAAATAGAAACTATCCTGCATGAAAAATCATTAAAACTTTACACTTCACTAGCTTGTCATCATAAGAACATTCTTTCCTTGTATCCTGATAGTTGTACATGCCTTCCAATCTAATAAAACCTGAAAAATAAAAGAGAACATTTTAACAAAGAATCAGTTCACAAATCCTTTATTTATATTGTATATTTATATAAATCAAAATAAAACTAAATACTTATCTAATTATAAACTATTAGTTTATGGTTGCTTTTTGATTGTGTACAAAAGAATTTAACACTGTTTTAAAATATATATTTAGGTTAAATATATTTAACACTGATTTATAATTATTAACAAACGCGCCCCTTGATAAAGTTTCTTGTTTATGTATTATCTATACTTTAGCACTGTGTTATATTGTAATCGTCGTCTGCACCACATATCTGTATAAAAGTATATATCTATAGCGCTGACGTCACATACGATGACGTATGGCGGAAAAGATTTTCTGAGGGAGAAGAATTTTTTTGACGAGAATTCATGAGCCAGAACTTTCACTTCAGAATAACATTTAATAGAAGCCATTTCACAAAATATGACCCTGATGTGATTTTGATACTTTTGTTGCAAGCTTTCATTTGAGTGCTTATATGTCAGAGATAAAGCTGTCAATGCGGAGAAAATCATACGCCTAGTTTCCAATAAGGCCTATGAGAAGTATATAAGGGTCTGACTAGCGCTCGACGGCGGCGTGCGTACGGAACGTACCTTATACTTGCCAGCGTGTCGCTACCGCGCCCCTTGATTTGAGTGTCATGCAGATTTGTCGCTTTTCACTGGATGTTGCTGTGTTTGCAGAATTGATTTAAACAAGTGCTGGTTTTGTGTGTTTCGTTATTTAAAATAAATAGAATTTACTGGTTCCTGCTAATCGCAAAAGCGTGCACAGTGCTAACGTTATGTATTGTGTATTGTGAATATATGCATATATAAACGTGATTTTGTAATTTTAATTGGGAGCCATCATTTAATGTGCATTTGGAGAGAGACGAGTGGCAAGAATAATCAAGAAGTTTCGTTGCTTGAAAATGTGTATCGATGCTGTTATGGTTTAGTGATTTTAGATGTATTTGTGTGTGACTAATGATTGTTTTCTCTTTTACGACAAAGTGATTAACTGTTTATGATGAGATTGCTCGGTTGTGTTAAGAGTGTTTATTCTGAAAAGTATTTCGAGTTGATTTTTGTGTATCGAATATTTGATTCATTCAAGTCTTTGTAAATTTAATTTTTGTGCTAAGTATGCGTCTTACTATTAATCTTCTAAGTGCAAAATTTTCAGAGTGTTTTATTTTAGTTGAAATGCGGTAAACCAAAAAAAAGATTTTTAAAATTTGAGTGAGCAGTGAGTGTAAGTTTAACAATTTATGTACATATCAATTTTGTGAACAGAGTGTGAGTGTTAAAAAATTCAAATAGGCGCGCCTTGGAGGGGACACGGTTGTCGCCACTGCCAAAATGGCTGCCTAATATAGTAATAGAATTGCAAGTAAAAAGAATTTGCGTGACGTCACGCCTCGTGCCAACTTCTTGGCCTGGAAACGTCGACCGATTCTCACGAGCGTGCAGCTGACTGCAGAGGTGTCGTCTGCACACGTCGTGAAAACAAAGTCTCGTTTGAGGTTACAAGGTAGCCAGAAGATTGAGTTTGCAGAGGAAGAAAAATATAGTGCTTCATTTAATTTCGCGAAAGTACATTTTTTTGTCACCAACCAGAGTCATTGGAGTAACTTGGATTTCTCCAACAGTTTGTCAGATGAGTATCTTTTAGTGTTAAATTTTTGCAAAGCTTGCATCTTATATGAAGGGCTTTGCTTTGTGGCTACTTTAATTTCTTTTTTTTTATTTTTTAGATACACAGCAGCTGTTATTTTTACCAGGATTCAGGTGACAGTGCTGGGAGTGTAAATTTGGCTTTGAACTTCGTCGTGGGAATCTAAAAGATTTTCAAGCATGAGGGAGATAAGGACGCGTATAGTGAATTTGTGCAAAAGTGACATCAATCGAGTTTGTCATTTTCAAAAGTGTTTGGAAATGCAAAAGTTTTTATCAATTAGTTTGAGTTACGATTCTGTGAATTTTAGTGTGTGAACGTGTGCTGTAAAGTGTAAAAGTGTGAATTTAACGTTTATGGCGAGCAAAGTGTAACACATATTGCGAATTGTTGAAGCAAAAATTTTTGTGAAGTGTAAAAATTAACAAGACTTGGAGTGCTTAATCCAATGCTTGTGTAGGTGGAAAAATAATATTGAATTGCGTGCTATTATTGCGAATTTTATATGTTTGTGTGACTGACGCAAGATCAGGCTCTGGTTCTCATGTCACACAGCTTGCTGCAACGAGACTACTCTTAAACCCTCGTTCAGGAGGCAACTCGTGGAGAACAATGAATGGAGAACTATGTGTGAATATGTGTATAACACAATATTCAAAGACTTTATCCCTCGGTGTTTTTTAATATTTTATAAAAGAATCTATCGATCTCTCCGAGGCAAGTGTTGGGAAAGAAAGGTAAAAATAAATTTATACCATTTTTCCTTTTGTTTCAACGTTTCGGTGAACACTGTCACCCTCTTCAGGAAACTGTCAATTTTTATTTCAATAAATAAATGAGCAGAATACAATTACAATATGTGACATATTATGACTTATATATAGAGGAGCACAACAGCCTATAGATCGAACGTGTTTCTTCCCCGGCCAATCTCAGGCGAGAAGCAAGGAGACGGACTATTATTGTTCCGGCTTCCTCAACTACTGTTTCAATAATAAGGAAACAATAGGTGTAGCCAACGCTTTTATATCAGCGAGGAGTCTCGCTAATTTTCGAGCGGTCTGTTTACAAGTGACGTCAATGCGCGCCGCTCTCACGCATGTTTACATATTTTAAAGTAGTCTATAATCCGTTTTGTTTTTCAATCGGTGTAATAAGTGTGTGTACACGTTAATGAGTTTCTGCGTATCTTCCATTTTATTGATACCATTATCCTGCATTTTTATGTGTAACATTTCTGAAACTAGCCTTTTATTAAAATTGCTTTCTTTATCTTTAATATTTATTTTTTCAAAATTGAAACAGAGACTAATGATTTCATTAAGAGTCACAAAGATATTATGTTTACTTTTGCGGACAAGGGTAACACGACGCTTGCAATGTACAAGAACGATTACATCGAAAAAATGGAGACTCTTCTAGCAGATAGGGATACTTACACTACGGTTAAGAAAAATTCGCTGTCGAAATTACAGGCAAAGGTGAAAAGCTTTCTAAATGTTTGGAATGATAATGGTTTTCTTGGCAAAAAATATAGTAGGCATAAACTTACTCAAACGGATACGATTTTACCAAAAGTGTATGGATTACCAAAAATCCCCAAAAAAGATTATCCGTTGCGACCTATTATTTCAACAATAGGATCACCTACATATTTTTTCTCAAAGACATTATTCAAAATTCTACAAAGCAATTTAGATAAGCCAAAATCATATGTAAAAAATAGTTATGAATTAATCGAAAAAATAAAACATGTGAATGTTCCGGCGGACCACTGTATTGTAAGTCTTGACGTAAAATCGCTATACACAAATTTTAACAAAGCATTAGTAAAAAGTAGTATCGAAAAGAGATACACGCGAATAGCTGGAGGTTCTGACATTCCACTCGATGAGATATTCGCAGCATGTGAGTTACATATGGAGAACACGTTTTTTCAATTTAACAATAAATTTTACAAACAACTTTTTGATACTCCAATGAGCTTTCCGATCTCGGGATTATTCGCTGATTTAGTCATGGATGATCTCGAGACGGACTGCATTTCGAAACTTTCATTTAAACCGATATTTTTTTACCGTTACGTGGATGATATTATTACATGCATCCCGAAAACAAAAATTAATGAAACACTATACTTGCATGTTCCTACCACTGTCTACAACCATTTGCCTCGAGGGTAGGGCCCCCTTTACTTTGTCAATTTGCAATTGTTGTGCATATTAGTTGGTCTTTGTTCTCAATTGTGCACAAGTCAACTACAGTTGATCTTTTGGGTTCATCTCACAAAATTATAATTTTATGTTGCGAATATTTCAATGTGAATTTATAAAAATTGAAAGTAATTAAAAAAAATGAATGAGGTTGAATATTTAGAATAAAAAAAAATTAAATAAAGTTGCCAATTTTGCAACCAAGAATTTTTCACTTGAAGTACATCAACTGGTAGTTTTCACCTTCCATGGGGTATATGTATTTTTTTGATGGGGAAAAACTAAGTTTGTAAAACTTATCACAAAAGAAATTTTGGACTTGCTAATTCAATCTCCTCGCAGATTCAATGTTCTAATTTTATGTATACTATTTAGCGTGAAACATCAAAACGCTCTGTGATGGCTCGATTTGCACTGGGTGATTTTATCTAACTGGGTAGGAAGTTTCTTCTCACAATGATTCAAAAAATTCTTTTCTGATTGTTCTCACTACTTTCATACTTGAGCTAAACTAATCTAAACTTCATACACAAATTTTGGCGTGAGTCTTAAGACGCTCAAAATTTTGATTTTCTTTTTAATTCACATTGATGTCGCAACTTAAGTTTTCGCCTGTTTGTCGGTTGAGTGGTTAATCTCGGCATTTTCAAGAAAAAAAAATTATTTTTATGCGTGAATAATTGCGACAGATGCGAAAACGTGTTTTACAAAAATATTCTTAATTCGATTAGAAAATGAACAAAAGTTAGCTTTCACTATATTAATAACGTGATGAGGAAAATTCGAAATACACCGCGCGTGTTTAATGGCGGACGGGCGAGCGACGCTTTGGTGCCGTGCGCACTGCCCACGCCGTTCATAAAAATGGCCGCATTAGAAATGTCGCAGTTTTCAAGGGAGGAGGATCAGGATATATGAGGAGGTGGCTGCCATCGTCCTTCGTTAACTTACCATCGTGAACTGCTGGAGGTGGACTAGTATTTTTGCCTGATCCATTGTCTTCCCTGGTTGATGAGGAGAGAAATTTTTCTCCACAGGTGCATGTTCGATACCTTGCACCCACAATCTCTTGCTGGTGCAAGGTATCGAATTGCGATAAATTTTGTTTTTCTTTTAAGCATTTATTTAGTTAATTAATTTTTGTTTTTTTCCCATATTATTTTTTTTATTATTGTTGTTGAAGAGAATATGTATTTAGATAATTAAATTATTTTTCTATTATAACTAATATTTTATTACTTTAAGCAAGGGATGTGGTACGGTGACGAGGGAAAAACGCATTGAAAAAAAACTTTTTTCTTTTTGACTTGTTTTTGTATTTTTTTTATAAATATTAGTAATTATAAACTATTTAGTAATTAATGTTTATCAAGAGGTTTCTATTGCTTGGGGACCTTAATGGCTCAAGCCACAGGGGCGCTAAATACTCCGTCCGCTTATTCTTCGTTGGTATACGTAAACAAAAATTTTAGGGAAAATTATATATATTTATATTATTTATATTTCTATTAAAAGTAATTATGTTACTTACAGGTGTGGGTATTTTGTCCATGTATCCCTTGTCGTTCACCCTATAATGTAGGCTGTAGGTTGACCACAAATTCAGTATCCTCTGTTTATGACCATAGTCCGGGATTTACTGATATTTGAAGAAATAATCCAGCCGCACCTATCTTTCCATCAGATCTTCGATGCGGTAATCGGTGTCGCCATGCAAGTCCGGGCGCCGGGATAACTGTTTATATAACCGGTATTGCGCATCGTGCATCCTTTCGTGATGGTAGCAATAGTCACGCCTTTCAAGTCGGTCGCACTCGATGTCTCCGATGGCGCAGCACTTTCACAAGTCGTGATACCGATGCTTGATGCGGTATTCCTATGCGCGTTAAAGTAGGTAATTTGTGATTTTATTAAACCAACACCGGTTACACTTAGCACAAATTATTTCAAGGTAATTCACAAGTCCGTCGAGAAACTTATTACTTCGCCACTCGTGTTCAATGTCGTTGCGTATGAACCGGCAGAGGTGAAGGTTATAATTAAAGTACACCGATATCGTGCGTAATGATATCACGCGGTAGTAATATCTTGCAACGAGATAAATTGATCATCAATATCCATGGCAGTAATTATATGTAGTTGTTGTGGCAAATGCTAACGTGTAACTGCATTCGAGATGCATTGTAAAGACTTAGCCGGGCGCTGGAAAAATTTGCAGATCCGCGGTTTTGGTTTGAGTGTTAGACTGTATGCATGTGGGAATGGACCGAGTCGTCGACCAACAAGGTGGGTCAATGTTCATTGTGTCCGCGGTTTTGAGCGCGGACGAGCAAGAGCATCCACGCAAATGACGACGGGTAGAATTAAGAGCCGACAATAGAGAGTATTTTAAATTTTATCAAGATCTTCTGGTATAAATATCCAGCTCAAAGAGGAATTGAGTACATTTTACCAGCATCTATCTCTACTAAATCCAAAGCAAAAATATCATCATAGAAGGAAAACAAAGAAAATACACTAAATCAAGAATAGAAGATTTTGAAGAGACGAGTAAAAGACAGATCAAGGAATGTTGAAGCCAGAAAAAGGAAGCAGGCCGAAGCTGCTAAACTGTCATCTAAACTCAACTATCCTAACGTGATCCTGGACATATTGGATATATCTACTAACAAACTTTCCTTTGCACAAATAGCGTCTTTATTTATCAGCTGTACCGACTGCAGAGGTGGCCGTTGGTATAAAGGCTAAGAGGATGGAGTGAATTGGTTGCTGTGAGTCGTCTGCCCGACTAACTGGGCGAATGGGGAATGCATCTGCCGAATTCTTTATGAATGCAAGATTTGCAGGATCAAGAAGAGACTAAAGGAGAAGAAGTTCATCTCCGTTAGAAAATGAACTAGCTATTACTTTTTTTCTTTTTTTTGCACATCAATTGCGGGACCTGTTATTTTGCGCCGACTTCCATTGTCGAGGACGCCAGTATTCTAAGGGGGGAGGTCTAAAGTCCCACGATTAATTCATTTATTATCCAATTTCGTCATGTATAGCGTATGACTTGTGTGAGTGTCTGTGAGTAAGCTCACGGTAGGTTTATTGCAATATATCAGCCTCGTGCGCTGGTTGAGCAATGGAGTAACCGGGATTCAGGCGTTTCGTAAAATTGACTCAGCATATGTGTCGTCACGCATACAGCTTTTGTAATACTTCTTTGGGTGGCGAGTGTTGATTGGTTGCGGGCATCCCCACATCTCTATTATTCCTTTCACGACCAGACCAGGTACCGGTATTCGTCTAACCTCGGCGCACACAATAAAGCAAGCAGTTACCGTCACTACGACTTGCTACAGAAGACTAGGAGGCTATCTGGAGTTAATGTAGAAGAATATGCACGAGATAGTAAGAGGGTGTCAGAGCGGAGACGGCTCAGTAGGCAGAGTGTCGGACTCGTGATCCAAAAGTTCTGGGTTCGATCCCGACTCTCGGCTTTTCTGTCATTGGGACACCTCTATGTTTACATACACCTGTATGTATATACTTAAGTGTCTTATAACGTCGAAGCTCCAGTGGTTCGGATTCCACTGTACAAAATCTATGGATGTATTGTGTAGCTAAACTGTAGGTCCAGTTTAGGCGTGTGCAGTCCATGTGTGCGTCGAGCATATATATACGTATATCTGCTCGGGCACAGACATAGCTAAAACATGCCTAGACTATAAGAAACTCCGCCGACCGGAGCCACAAGGTATACTCTAAAGGTATCACTGCGTGGAATCGGGCGGCGGGGAGGAAGGTACAGCATGATGGGCATCTGCCTCAGTGCTCGGTCATGGCACGTCCCCGAGCAAGGGCCGCCATGACCACCTCCACCACTACCAATCGGAATACCAATCGGAAGAGGGTATCAAGATACTACCTGAACGCTATCGGAGGGCCTAGAAATCCACTGAACTCTGTAAGCAAGCTGATATCTGACGTGAGTGAGTAAAGCCGCAGGTTAGATAAGTTTAACACGACTTAGATAAGTCTGACACGACTGGTTCGTGTAACCATAAAATCAGTACGCTCGCACTTGAGAGAAGGACACTTCGATTGACAGCGCGTCATAAACGTAAGTCTAATTGTAACACTTTAATAAGAACTAGCTTAAGACATGAATAAAGGAACTAACTTGGACTAGTAGGATGTGATTGTATGAGTGACTGAACCTTTTGTGAAACTTGGAATTTCAGTCTGGCTGCTCAAATCAAACAATAACAAAGAATAAAATACACAAAGAATAATACACAAAGAAAACTTAATACTAACTTAGATGTCCTTCCCATACTATCTAAACACTACGACGTAAAGAACTAAGACTAACAATAAGTAAAAGGACCAGAAAGCGTCCGCATACTTGAACAGCCACACCTGCGTTGCCGTCGTCAGTGTGTCCGCGATTTTATGGCGTGTCCACATTTTTCAGCAACGTGTCCGCATTTCTGCTAAAAGCCGTAGAATCGACAGAACCCAAATAACCGAACTTACAGGTTAACAACAAAGTATACGTGAATCGAGGTAAAAGGCTGGCAAGTATAAGGTCATTTCTTCGTGTAAAAATTAAAGATCAATTTTTTAACACTTGATAACCTTAATGTACCAAAAACCAAAATTTCATTTTAAGTGCTTTATTATTTACGGTTATTTCATTATGTTAATTAAAATCAAACTTTCGATAACAACGTAGAGAATATTCTAGCGGGTTTACTATGTACGATTATTAATTTTTTCCTTCCTACATGTCGATAAGAAATGTATTTATAAGTATAAATGTATTTATAAGATAAATGAATCTAATCATCTCTTCGAGCAACTTGGTATTTACTAGATCTTGCACTAGTTATGACATCGAGCCGAAGGCGAGGGTGGCAAAAACGAGATATGGGCTGTCCGAATTTACTCCCGTGGTGCGTAATAATGTCGCTTCTATCGCTCGCGAGCGAAGGTAGTACTTTCGGCACAGTGTAGAGAAAAAGGTGTTTATAATCAGTTCAAAAATAATTATGTTAGGATGTTTGTCTTTCATTACCTCACGGCAAGTTTTTCCATAAAAAAAAGAATAGTAACACATTTACTGAAATAATAACTAGAGTAGATTTTACTTCCGATCATTGCTTCCATAAATAACAGAAACATAATAACGAAACAATCCTGTTTATAACACGATAATTTTTGACATACACATGATATTAACACCTATTATGGGCACATTTGTCATTTAATAATGTTATGTAAGAACATCATGCGATTATGTCACATATACAATCGGGTACAATTGAAACTTTGAATAATACCGAATTTGCGCCATGTTCTGCGCATGTTTGTGATCAGTCACGCGAAGTTTCGTTTACCGAAAGAATGGTGATCTAACCTCCTACGGTAAATACAGCGTCAGCGTAATCGGTCACCAAACGTCAGCTGGGATGCGCAGACCGGGGCGTCAGTCGCAATTATTCAAAGTTTCAATTGCATCCGACTGTACCTTTTCATAGGCTATCTACCTTTTTACATGCTACAATTTTTTCGAGTGTTTATTTGAATACATTTATTTTTATATTTGTCCCGTACTTGAACAGTTATTTATTTATTTATAATCGATTGCTTTTTATAAAAACCTGCCAATTTATTTATTGATATTATAACTTTCTTTTGCTAAAAATAAAATGACAATTTATGTAAAACCGAAAGTATAAACAAGTAATACGAAAGAAAGGGTCTGTCCAACAGACTCTTGACCGGAACATGTTAACGCGTTCATATTTTCATAGATAGTTGAGAGATTTGGATTATTCAGCTAAATGTATAAGCATCATGTCCTTTTAGTGTTTGTGATTCACTTATTTACGAGGTAAAAAAAGACATACATCCTAACATAATTATTTTTAAACTGATTATAAACACAATTTTCTCCACACTGCGCCGAAAGTACTACTTTCGCTACCGGGCGATAGAAGCGACTTTATTAAGCACCACTGGAGCAAATTCGGACAGCCCATATCTCGTTTTTGTCACCCTCGCCTTCGGCTCAATGTCATAATTAATGTTAGATGTAATAAATATCAAGTTGCTCGAAGAGATGATTAGATTCATTTATCTTATAAATAGATTTATACTTATAAATACATTTCTCATAAATAAATTGTGACCGGGATCCCGTCTATAGCTGCTCGCCTGGACACCACCCAGTCAAGATAACAAAATCTTACACTCGGTGGTGTTTGCAGAGCAGCAAGAGAACAGTCAGCTGATAGAGCCAGCGGGACAGCGCGGCGCCGAGAGCAGCCTGCCGCCGAGCAGCAGCAGCACAAGGCGAGAGTGAGAGAGAGGGGAATACAGCGCATAGCAGCGCGCAGCAGCACGAGGCGAGAGCGAGAGAGAGGGGAATACAGTGCGTAGCAGCGCGCGGCAGCCAAAGCGAGAGCAAGAGAGAGGGAAGATACGAGGCATGCGAGCCACGAGGCGAACGCGTGCGAGCCGCCGTGTTGGCGAGGAACGAATGGTAGCATGAGTGCGAGAAGGATGGAATGACGAGCGAATGAGAATGGGCATTATAGACAGACAAGAGAGAGAGTGGAGGTAACGCGTATGCGCTGAATGATATTGGGAAAAGGTGGAGGGCTACGGCTCGATCCACAGCGTGCGTGCGAGCGGCAAACGTGAGTATAAGCGTGCCGAAATGCGAAACTGTGTAAAAATGCGTAAATACGGTTAGTAGAGCCAGACAAGCGTGTAAACGCGTTTCGAATGTCGCGCGCATTTTTAAAGTATTGTAAAGAGGGCGTAAGAGTGCGAATGTGCTATATGGTGCGAAAGCGTATAAATGTGTGATAGGCGCGAGAGAGCGATACATCGGAAATGCGTAAGTGCGAGTGAGAGAGCGATAGACGCTGCGAACCGGCGTAGTTGCCGAGCGCGAATAGAACCAGTATGCAGCACGGCTTTTACATCGAGATATCCACAGGGCAGCAAAGCAAAGCGAATCTTTTCAAGGCGACTTCCAGAGCGACCAGGAATACTTCCCGCCGTGTGCTTTTCCGAACCGTTAATCAGTTCTTTCGCGTGCGCTTCCACAGGGAACGAGTCATCGTCAGATCGCGAGGACGAGGAGTACAGAGTAGAGACAGGTAGGAGTGTTTCCGTGTGATACCTCCCCGTCGCGAGTCCCTAACCTAGAGACAGCCCGCGTTAACGACAGTGAGCTCACCCAAGGACGAGCACACGTCCGCGAGTCGACACATAATTAATTAATTTTTATAATCAATTACGAAGTGTTATCTTATGTAAGTCGCGTTCAATCATTTTGTGTATTTCTCTCCCTGCACCTCTCCCCCATGACCTAGAGCATAAGGAGTTCTCAAGCCGGTAGCATAAGAGTACCAGATCGCGAGTTCGGGCGTCCAAATTAATTAATAAAATACGAGCTCGCGGTAAACCTGAACAGATGTCATTACGTGGTGCTACGCATCCCCAAGGACGGAAAAGGTACCACGTCACAACATTTATACTTATAAATACATTTCTTATCGACATGTAGGAAGGAAAGTTAATAACCGTACACAATAAACCCGCTAGAATATTCTTTACGTTGTTATCCAAAGTTTGATTTTAATTTACATAATGAAATAACCGTAAATAATAAAGCACTTAAAATGAAATTTTGGTTTTTGGTACATTAAGGTTATCAAGTGTTAAAAAATGATCTTTAATTTTTACACGAAGAAATGACCTTATACTTGCCAGCCTTTTACCTGGAAAAGGTTTATTTTTGGGGGGGAGGAGGAAGATTTCGCTACTTTTAAAAGGTATATAATACCTAAATTATAAAAATAGTTAAAATCAATTCATTATTTTATAAATTTAAAAAATTAATGTAGATAATCTTATGTATTACTGTAATAATAATTATTTTCTCGACACCATCTGTAGAGCAAATAGATATTTTCGGAATCATTATTATTCAAAAAGAAATATCTATCTTTTCCACACAACCCTAGAGGTACATAGAATAGGGCATTTTTTTCTTTTATTGACACTAAATGTTATGCTAATTTCCATAATTATTTTTATCACAAACATACATTAGAATAAGTCTGTACGTATATAAAATTATTGCTAATTAATTAATTCATAACTGCTTTCTTGAAAGCATTTAAACGTTATGTAACTATTGACACATAACATGTGTGATGTAGGATTGTAGTATTTATTAAGGGGCGCGGTAGCGTCATGATACAAGTTTGCATCGTATCCTTCACAAATTTTTAATCCATATTATACTTTGAATAATATTTATAAAAAAAAACAAGTATATGTAAAAAAATAAAATCTAAAAACTTGTATTTATTATTTACTTATAAGAGATTCAAAATAATACATACACTTATCTTTATAAGAAATTATATAATTTTGACTTCATAAATACTTGCACTGTTGACTTCATGCCTTCAGTTTGAAATTTTCAGTTAGGTAACAATAAGAAAATCAAAATTCTAAGTTTTTAGATAAACTTAATTACAGGTATTGTTTTAATATGTTAAAACAAACTTATGTATAAAATTCCAGCCCTCTAGCTATGATAGATATTAAATGAGTGTAAAGAATATAATTGAAATAAGTAATCATCCACAAGTTGCGAAAGCTGCATTTTGCATATTTCGGTCATCACTTCATTTAAAATCTGTTATATTTAGAATGCTGAAATTTGGTATCCAAATTTGTTTTAACATGTTAAAACAATGCATACAATTCAACCGATCCAAGAACTTATATTTTTGATTTTCATGTAGATATACTTACACCACTGATTTCATGGCTTTAGAATCTAAATTGTCAGGTATGTAACTATTTTGCTAAGCCGTTTCGACTTGAAAATTCTCATACTATCGCTCTGAGTGACAAACTTGACAACTCATAAGTTTTCGTTACCTTTTACAAAGCAATACATGCATTTCCCTTGTGAAAATACTCGTTTCATCCAAGATTTGGAAACTGACTGTAAAATTGAGAACTGAACTTGAGTACTAAAATTGAACTGACTCAAAATTGAGAATAACTAATTTTTCTTTAATCAAATCAATCAGCGGTATAGCATAAGAAATTTCAAGTTAATCGTCTAGACCAATTTTGAGCTGTTCAATTTTGAATACCATAAATGATAATTATTTTGACATTGGTTTATGTGATCTTCCCAAGGGAAAAGCATGTTTTGCTTTGTATAAGGTAGTCTGACCACGTGAAGATATTTACGCATTAATATTTTCATAGACAGATAGATTGAAATTTTACCATATAAGCGTTCAAAATCGAGAGTTCGAAAATGAACTTTGATTAAAAGAATGAAATAACCGTATACATAGAGTTAAACCCTTAGAATTTGTGTGACATTAAGGTTAACAAAAGTCATAAAATTAATCTTCAATTCTTACTGGAAGAAACGACCACCTCATACTTGCCAGCCTTTTACCTTTAAAAGGTTTATTGGGGGTGGGGGGTGCGAGAAGATTTGACTTTTAAATGGTATATATACCTAAATTACAAATAGTTTATAACCTCCGCGTGGATCTTCAAGTTTATCACAAATTATATTATTGAAATTGCGTTAAAAACCCCTAAAACTCATACTACGCGTGTGCAATAAAATAAAAATTTAATCTAGAACCTGCAAAAAGTTTCAAGTGAAAAAATACAGAAAAGATGGAATTAGGATCAAAATACTATCAATGGATTTCACTCTGTCAGATAAGTATATTTTAATTATCTTCAAATAAATTAACTTTATGAAAATAAAACATGATTCTTTGTTTTAAAATAAATTATTCTTTCTCTGTTACAGGTGATCCGATGAACTTGTACAAAAAAAAATTTATAAACAGCAGACTTTACTGAATCAGCCTTATTTATCACTGTAAGTAATATATATATAAATCTGAAAAAATAAAACATAACATTTAAACACAAAATAAATTTACGAACGTGTACATATTCATTGGACGACTTTTGAAACAATCAAAGATTAAATCTTTCAAAATTTCAAAACTCAAAGCTCGTCCAATGGATAAACCTGGAAGTTGTCATGGAATCTCTGTGACTAATTTACTTACTGAAAATTTAGTTCTTTTCAATTTCCAGAGATTAGAAAGGACAACCAGTTTCCAGAATGTAGATGAGCGTGACTTTTTTTCAAGCGAAGTATACCTTGTGCTATTTAAAAGAAAAAAAGAACATATAAGTTATTAAGCCCATCACTCAAAAAGTTAGTATGAACAATTTTAAGTTGACAACATTGACTAGTTTTGAATATTCTAATTTTGAAACCGTGAAATGTTGATATTTTAAATCTAGTCAATGGTATCAATTTAATATTTATCATAGTATCCTTTGCACTGATGGGCTTCACAACTCATTAGCTATTTTTATCATCTATATAGTAAAACGTACAGTTCCCTTGAAAAGAAGGCAAACAGATCCATGATCTGGAAGCTGGTTGTACTTCTTTCTTTCTGACAATTGAACAGAACTAATTTTTCATTTAATAAATTAATCACAGGGATTCCATAACAACTTTCATATTTATTGGTTGCACTTACTTTGACTTTTTAAATTTTGAAAGCTTTAATCTTTAATTATTTTAAGCACCTAATCTTAATAATTGTGTAATTTTATAACACGTAACCATAATAAATGTTGCGACAGAAATACTCTTTAAACATAAAATTTGGTTACACTGGATAAAAGTTGTTAAAGTTCATATATTTAATGATCCATCACTAAATAGATACAATTATTATTCTTGTCAATTGAGTTCTTCCGGCATTTCTTATAAATGATTCTTGATTCACAATATTTTTCCACGTCAATAATTTCATTCCGTAGGTATAATGTTTATTATTCTTGTCAATTGAGTTCTTCCGGCATGTCTCATAAATAATTTACAAATACGTAACCATAATAACTGTCACGTCAGAAACACTTTTTAATCATGAAATTTCATTGCACAGGATAAAATTTGTTAAAGTTCACGTGTTTAGTGATCCATTATTAAATGGATACATTTATGATTTTTGTCAATTGAGTTCTTCCGGCATTTCTTAGAAAAAATTCTTGATTCAAAATATTTTTCCACTTCACTAATTTCACTTCGTTACAGGAACCTTCATTTTTCTGGTCTAAACTTGATAGATATTTATAGTCGCTATTTATAAGGATCCCTTTCGACGTACAGCCTGAATGTCTACCTCCCAGGAGACGCTAGAAAAAGTTATAAATTATACACATCCAATGTATTTAGATGAGTGTGTATACACTATCTAATATGATTTTATCCCTCGGTAGTTTGTTATAATTCTTTTGTTGTTATTATCGATCCCTCCGAGGCAATGGTTTTGAAAGGGTTTTTAAAAAAAAAAAAAAATTAAAACTCCTTTCTTTTAAAAAACGACGTTTCGGCGATCATTGTCGCCCTCATCAGGAAAACTGTCAAAAATTTTTTATTATAATAAACATACAGACTTTAAAATGAACAGAATATTACATAGAAAAAGCGATATTTTTGAAACTTACATATTGGAGCACATTTGATTTGTGTACATCTCGATAATCCTTTCCCCCGGCTAGTTAACAGCGGGGGAAGAGAGAGACCGAGTGACACAGCTATTATTTATATACTTTGTCAGCTACTGTCTCGGAAGTGAGGAAGTAGCCGGCAATCGTCGCTTATATAGTGCGAAAAGTCTTTCGCGCGGTTTGTTTACATATGACGTCACGCATCGCCTCATCCTTTCGATGTATACAAATTTTGATTTTAAATCTTAAGCTGGTATATTAAATGTGTGTACACGTTATTGAGTTTTTGGGTATCCTCTTTCTTATTAATACCGTTATCTTGCAAATGTATATGCATCATTTCCGAGATCAATCTTTTATTTAAATTGTTTTCTTTGTCTTTTATCTTAAATCCTTCAAAATTAAAAGTATGATTGTACTTTTTACTATGCTCGGAAATGACACTGTCCTTAGACTTTCTATGTTCTTCAATACGTGTACACACATTTCTTTTTGTTTGGCCCACATATGTAGCCGTGCAATCGTTACATCCAAGTTTATAAACAACATTTTTCTCTAGGTGTTTCTCCTTTTTTATCCTTTCCTTTCACAATAATATTGCACATATTACTGTGTATTTTTGGAATGGTCGTAATGTTGTTTTTCTTAAATGAATGTCGTACCCGCTCATAGAAACCATCGATGTATGGTATGCTAACGTGATTGTTATATGTATTATTTTTTGCACATTGCTCTGGTTTTTTAATCATTCTGATTGCAGATAATCGTTTTTTGACGTATTTTTCAACGAAAACAGGGGGGTAATCATTATCGAATAATAGACATTTTATAATATCAATGTTTTTCTGATGAAAACAATCATACTTTTAATTTTGAAGGATTTAAGATAAAAGACAAAGAAAACAATTTAAATATAAGATTGATCTCGGAAATGATGCATATACATTTGCAAGATAACGGTATTAATAAGAAAGAGGATACCCAAAAACTCAATAACGTGTACACACATTTAATATACCAGCTTAAGATTTAAAATCAAAATTTGTATACATCGAAAGGATGAGGCGATGCGTGACGTCATATGTAAACAAACCGCGCGAAAGACTTTTCGCACTATATAAGCGACGATTGCCGGCTACTTCCTCACTTCCGAGACAGTAGCTGACAAAGTATATAAATAATAGCTGTGTCACTCGGTCTCTCTCTTCCCCCGCTGTTAACTAGCCGGGGGAAAGGATTATCGAGATGTACACAAATCAAATGTGCTCCAATATGTAAGTTTCAAAAATATCGCTTTTTCTATGTAATATTCTGTTCATTTTAAAGTCTGTATGTTTATTATAATAAAAAATTTTTGACAGTTTTCCTGATGAGGGCGACAATGATCGCCGAAACGTCGTTTTTTAAAAGAAAGGAGTTTTAATTTTTTTTTTTTAAAAACCCTTTCAAAACCATTGCCTCGGAGGGATCGATAATAACAACAAAAGAAATATACACATCCACTTCAACAACGTAGAAACTTTCTTGCATGAATGTTGAATTGCATGAAGGTTCAAAATATTCTAAACACTTTTTTATACTCTAGATTTTAGCCATATTTAGGCACTTCCGTTGCTCTGGATCAGAAGATACGTGTCTCAGCATTTTTATTATTTAACTCCATGAAGCCTTGCAAACTACTATATGATTAAAATCCTGTAATATTTTAATCTAATTTATTACCTACACGCATCACCTTAAGTTATATTTGATTAATTAACATCTAACATTTTTTATATTCTCTTCTATCAGGAGAAGAATATATGTAATAATTAATTACACGTCTTTTTTTCATTTAGTTATTAAATGAAATCCTTTTAATACGTTCAAAAATAATACTTACAGTGATAAACAAAGCTGCTACGGTAAAGTCTGTTGATCATACGTTGCTGTTTCATTCCGAGTACGTCAAATCATCTGTAACAGAGAAGGACTAATATATTTAAAAACAAAGAATTGTATTCTTTTATTTAAAAGTTAATTTAATTAAAGATAATTAAAGTATACATATCTGATATAGGGAGATCCGTTGATAGTATTTTGATATCCTTATCCATCTTTTCTGTAAAAGCGTTTTTGTACTTCAATCTTTTTGCAGGTTCTAGATTAAACACTAAGTATTGCATACGCGTGGTATGAGTTTTACAAGCTCTTAGCGCATTTTAAATAATATAATTCATCTTAATCTTGGAGTACCCAAGCGAAGGTTTTAACTAGCAGAAATCAGCAGTAGATTAATACTAGTTAGACATAATGACTGGTCTCAAAACATTTTCGTTTCCGCTAGCCATAGACATTGTAAGTCTGCAAGCTGACAGTGTAGCTGATAACCTCATCTATGTTAGTACTCAAGTTTATTAAAATTATATTATTTAAAACTCATACTGCGCATGTGCAACAGTGTTTAAACTTGAACCTGCTAATAGTTTAAAGTGCATAAATGCACTTACAGAAAAGATGGAAAATATGAAAATACCATCAACTATCACTATATCAGATACGCATATTTCAAGTCTCCTGAAATAAATTAACTTTAAAATGAAAGAACGTAATTCTTTGTTTTAAAATAAATTATTATTTCTTTGTTACAGGTGATTCGACCTACACAGTAAGAAAAAACAAATTATAATCAGACTTTATTGAACCAATATCATTTATCACTGTAAGTACTACTTTTTAATTTAATTATTAGTTAAACTCTTCTTGCTCGTATAATGATCATCCCTTTATTCTAACATCAACTATTTTCAGAAACATTTTTAATTTTCAGAAACATTTATAAACCAACTGTTTGTTTCATCCATTGATTAAATAAAATTTGCTATTTAGATGATTATGTTATAAAATACCTACGTATCTTATTTTCCTAAAAATATGAAGAAAAATAATTCTATGATTATTTTAATAATAATTAGGAAAGATAAATGCATGATTTTTAAGGCGGAAATAGGTATTTTTGTCATGATTTGTTAAATATGACTGACCAACTTTCACCATCTGTAGTTTGAAAATTGAAAAAAAATCTGTAATTTGACGGAAAATAAATCTTACAGAGAATCACCGGTATAAGTTATAATTAATGTAACAAAATTTTAATTTATATTTTATTTATATAAGGAGTGGAGAATCCTCAGCGTCAGCTAAATCTTCAGCCTCAGGAAAATTAAGGAGGTGGTCGAATTGCAGTCCGAGGTAAATTAAAAAAAATACATCTTGTCATTGTAAATAACATTGGAAAAACTGATTCAATGTAAAATATCAGTATCGAATATTAAAAAAATCTTGCAGATTGTATAAATCGGATGGCTATGGGTAACGTGGAAATGACCCGCAGGTCTCAATGGCTAAATAGGGTGGCAACGCACGTAGTTCAAGAAGAGGCTGAGGTAGCAAATCAAGAAAATCATAATGAAAATTAATAAAAAAATATGTAAAAGGTACTAAACCCAAGTCTTTGATTATTTTTTTTTTACCTCTTCAACAAATAAATTCTGAGATCTTTAAAGAAAAATTTTAATACTATTTAATTTTTAATTATACGTAAAGTTATAAAATTAATGACTCTAATTATATTATGATAAGAGATTATGCAAAAATAAAAAACTTACGCTTGCTCTATTCCAATTGCTGGTCTAAAATAGGAAATTTTTTGTTTTCCAATATATTCCCTCCAAGTATATAACCTCACATGAGAAATAATATAACTTATAAAAATCTGAAAAAATAAAATAACATTTAATCAAAGAACAAGTTCGTAAAATTCTATATATTTGATATATATATATATATGTAATATGAAACGAAATACTTATCTGATTATATTCTCTTAATTAATGATTGCGTTCTCGTAATTCATTTTTTCCATAACCGTGTCAAGACAAACGTATCGCGTGCCTTGATATTTGGCACAGCTGTTTTAAAATCTGTATTTATGTGATTATTTAACACTATTTAGCAATAAAAATAAGCAAAAGAAAATCCACGTTGATAAAAAATAATAATACTGTATGAAAACACTGTCTGTCGTCTGCGGAAAAACAACATATACTAAAGTTATCTATATGTATAGCCCAGAGATTATTATGTAGATGTACGTTATATCAAGGGGCGCGGTAGCGCCTCGATGGCAAGTATAAGGTACGTCAGTACATACGCCGCCGTCGGGCGCTATAGCCAGACCCTATATACGTCTCATAGGCCCTGTTGGAGATGTGACATTCGGTTTTCTTCGCATTAAGAGCTTTGTTTCTCACTTATGAGCACTCAAATGAAAGCTTGGAATAAAACTAGCAAAATCACTTCAGGATCATATATTGTGAAATGGCTTCTATCAAAAGATATTATGAAATGAAGGTTCGGGGTCACGAATTCTTCAACGCGAAAATTCTTCTCCCGTGGCGAAAAATGTTCTCCCCGGAAGTACGTCATAGTTCGTGACGTCAGCTCTACGTATACTATTGCTTGCATCTATACAGTTCATCAAGTGTACAGCAGAGCAGACGATAGTGTATTCACATTTTTTGATTTTTCAATACAATAACACATATGCAGTGTTAAAGAAAAATAAGTATTGTACAAAATAAAGTACCAAAGTGATTTTATTTTCAACATAATATGCAATTTATAAAGCTGGGTTTGATGAAATATTCAAAAACTGACAGATATAATTATGAAAAATTTTCACAAACAAGACTAATAGCCTCAAATTAGATAAGTATTTAGTTGTACTTTTTTTTTTAAATATACAATACATGAAAGATTCATGACCTGATTCTTTGTTAAAATATATCCTTTTATTTTTCAGGTTTTTTTACTATTAGATTATATAAAGAAATAACTATTCTGTGATGTGGCAGCTAGTAAAGTGTTAAGAATTCATCTTTCAAGAAAGTTTACGTTGTTGAAGTGAATATGTAACTTTTTCTATCGTCTCCTGGGTTCACCTTTCAAGCAAGTTTCTACATTCTTGAAGTGGATGTGTAATTTTTTCTATCGTCTCCAGGGAGGTAGACTCTCAGGCTATTCGTCGAAAGGGATCCTGATGAGAAGCTAGTGACAGTGTTGTATTTTCATCATCCAAGAATCAAAGAAAATTTATACAGAATTTCCAGTTTATATAATTTTCTTGTGATGTGACAAGTTGGTTAAGTGTTAGGATTATATTCAATCTTCCACGCAAGAAAGTTTCTACAATTTTGGAAGTGCTTATGAACAATTATTAAATGTTCCTATCGTCTCCTGGGAGATAGACTCTCAGGCTATACATCGAAAGGGATCCTTACAAATAGCTAGTGTGTTTTATTGTCTTGGTTCAAGAATCGAAGAAAGTTTTAACATAGAGAGTATTCAGTATAAGGAAAAAATTGTCTTGTATTGTGAGAAGCTAGTGAAGTGTCAAGAATATGCATCGCTCATGCATGAAAGTTTCTAAGTTGTTTAAGTGTATATGAATAATTCATAACTTTTCCTATCGTCTCCTGGGAGGTAGACTCTCAGGCTATTCGTCGAAAGGGATCCTGATGAGAAACTAGTGAAAGTGTTGTATTTTCATCGTCCCAGAATCAAAGAAAATTTATACAGAATTTCCAGTATATATAATTTTCTTGTGATGTGACAAGTTGGTTAAGTGTTAGGATTATATTCAATCTTCCACGCAAGAAAGTTTCTACAATTGTGGAAGTGCTTATGAACAATTATTAAATGTTCCTATCGTCTCCTGGGAGATAGACTCTCAGGCTATACATCGAAAGGGATCCTTACAAATAGCTAGTGTGTTTTATTGTCTTGGTTCAAGAATCGAAGAAAGTTTTAACATAGAGAATATTCAGTATAAGGAAAAAATTGTCTTGTATTGTGAGAAGCTAGTGAAGTGTCAAGAATATGCATCGCTCATGCATGAAAGTTTCTAAGTTGTTTAAGTGTATATGAATAATTCATAACTTTTCCTATCGTCTCCTGGGAGGTAGACTCTCAGGCTATTCGTCGAAAGGGATCCTGATGAGAAGCTAGTGAAAGTGTTGTATTTTCATCGTCCCAGAATCAAAGAAAATTTATACAGAATTTCCTGTTTATATAATTTTCTTGTGATGTGACAAGTTGGTTGATTGTTACGATTATATTCAATCCTCCACGCAAGAAAGTTTCTACAATTGTGGAAATGCTTATGTTAACTTTTCCTATCGTCTCCTGGGAGATAGACTCTGAGGCTGTACGTCGAAAAGAATTCTTATGAATAGATAGTAAAAGTGTTTTATTTTCTTGGTTCAGAGAATATTCAGTTTATATAAGGAAAAAATTGTCTTGTATTGTGAGAAGCTAGTGAAGTGTCAAGAATATGCATCGCTCATGCATGAAAGTTTCTAAGTTGTTTAAGTGTTTATGAATAATTCATAACTTTTCCTATCGTCTCCTGGGAGGTAGACTCTCAGGCTATTCGTGGAAAGGGATCCTGATGAGAAGCTAGTGAAAGTGTTGTATTTTTATGGTTCAAGAATCAAAGAAAATTTGTACAGAATTTCCTGTTTATATAATTTTCTTGTGTTGTGACAAGTTGGTTGAGTGTTACGATTATATTCAATCTTCCACGCAAGAAAGTTTCTACAATTGTGGAAGTGCTTATGTTAACTTTTCCTATCGTCTCCTGGGAGATAGACTCTGAGGCTGTACGTCAAAAAGAATTCTTATGAATAGATAGTAAAAGTGTTTTATTTTCTTGGTTCAGAGAATATTCAGTTTATATAAGGAAAAAATTGTCTTGTATTGTGAGAAGCTAGTGAAGTGTCAAGAATATGCATCGCTCATGCATGAAAGTTTCTAAGTTGTTTAAGTGTATATGAATAATTCATAACTTTTCCTATCGTCTCCTGGGAGGTAGACTCTCAGGCTATTCGTGGAAAGGGATCCTGATGAGAAGCTAGTGAAAGTGTTGTATTTTTATGGTTCAAGAATCAAAGAAAATTTGTACAGAATTTCCTGTTTATATAATTTTCTTGTGTTGTGACAAGTTGTTTGAGTGTTACGATTATATTCAATCTTCCACGCAAGAAAGTTTCTACAATTGTGGAAGTGCTTATGTTAACTTTTCCTATCGTCTCCTGGGAGATAGACTCTGAGGCTGTACGTCAAAAAGAATTCTTATGAATAGATAGTAAAAGTGTTTTATTTTCTTGGTTCAGAGAATATTCAGTTTATATAAGGAAAAAATTGTCTTGTATTGTGAGAAGCTAGTGAAGTGTCAAGAATATGCATCGCTCATGCATGAAAGTTTCTAAGTTGTTTAAGTGTATATGAATAATTCATAACTTTTCCTATCGTCTCCTGGGAGGTAGACTCTCAGGCTATTCGTGGAAAGGGATCCTGATGAGAAGCTAGTGAAAGTGTTGTGTTTTTATGGTTCAAGAATCAAAGAAAATTTGTACAGAATTTCCTGTTTATATAATTTTCTTGTGTTGTGACAAGTTGGTTGAGTGTTACGATTATATTCAATCTTCCACGCAAGAAAGTTTCTACAATTGTGGAAGTGCTTATGTTAACTTTTCCTATCGTCTCCTGGGAGATAGACTCTGAGGCTGTACGTCAAAAAGAATTCTTATGAATAGATAGTAAAAGTGTTTTATTTTCTTGGTTCAGAGAATATTCAGTTTATAAAAGGAAAAAATTATTTTCTATTGTGAGAAGCTAGTGAAGTGTCAAGAATATGCATCGCTCATGCATGAAAGTTTCTAAGTTGTTTAAGTATATAGTTTATAACTTTTCCTATCGTCTCCTGGGAGGTAGACTCTCAGGCTGTTCGTCGAAAGGGATTCTTATGAATAGCTAGAGAAAGTGTTTTATTTTGTTTTTCAATTACCGTCAATATTTCCTAAAAATTTTTTAAATTGTTCCAAAGTCTAATTTTGGTACATTTATGCATTTATTAGAGAGAGATGGAAAGATAGTTCCTTCTGCTAGAGCTTAATTTGCTCTATCTTCAAAAATATTTTTTAAAATTTATTTTTAAATGAAACTAAATAAAAATGATTAATGAGCATGGATGTATTGATTATAATTAATGGTTTATTGACTTTTATATAAGTCAAATATCCTTGAAACTATTACATATGGAGTATATGGCACCCGGGTGCGCTTTTCAAAGTATAAAATCTTGATTAGTTTATTTTAATTATTGTAAATGTTAAAACTGAATGTATACGGATATTCTATAGTATTTTTATAATGTCGTGCAACAAAATTTCTCTGGATTACGCTAATATTTCACTGTTTTACCTACATTTTTTTAACAAGTCATTTTTAATAAACTTGTGCTTTTTAATAAATGAGCTGTTATATTTATTTCTCACAGAGAAATCAAGACCTGTGATATTCTGGGACTATCACAGGTTCTTTTATAATGAGTTAAGCTATCTCTTCAAATGTTTGTGTCTTCGATATTGATGATCGATCAAGTTGAACACTTGTTTTTAAGGCTTAAAAGGTTTATACGTAGAATCACACAGAAGCATTTTGGTCACTCTGAAAATTAAAAATAACTAAGTTTTCGTTAAACATACCAATCAGAGGGATATCATGAGAAATTTGAAGTTTACCATATAGACCAATTTCAAAATAATCATCATATAAGGCATTCAAAATCGAAGAGCTAAAAATTGGTCTAGACGATTAACTTTAAATTTCATATGCTACCCCTCTGATTGATTTGCTCAATTCAAAAATAGTTATTTTTAATTTTCAGAATGCCAGAGTTCAGGCAGTTTCCAGAATGTGGGTTGAGCGTCTCTTTTCCTAAAAGGTAAAAAGATCATACAAGTTTTCAAGCCCACTACTTAGAGGGATAGTATAAGAATTTTGAAGATGGTATAGTTTAGCAGTATTGAGATAATCAGAGATTAGAAATTTCAAAATTCAATAATTCAAAACTGCTGAGCCGTATCAACTGGAAAATTTTTAGATTATCCCTCTAAGTGACTGGCTTGACAATTTATATTATCTATATACATTCAACAGATCATAACGGAATGGAATTTTTTTGCCATGCCTGGTTAGGTCACTCTAGTGTATATATTGTAGTTCATAAATAAACACTACGTTAGTAGCTGATTGCTTTAAATACATCTTACCTTAAAAGCTATAAATTTAGAATATATTTAATAAACTATAACTTGTTTGCTAAATGACTCAATTCAATTTAGAATAGAACTCAATAGAACTCAATAGAACTCAATTTAGAATATATTTAATAAACTATAACTTGTTTGCTAAATGACACTATTCAATATTGACACTAAATTTATGATGTCAACCGTGTAAGTATTTATGTGAAAGTCATACAGGGGATACCACAACTTTACTGACACTATTTTTTACAGGTTTTCATAAAGTTTGAATTCGATTACAGTTTTCTAAACGTTTACCGAATTAGGTGGGTTGCATTAAAAATGATAATACATCTATCATAAAGAATCATAGGGATATTGGAAATTAACTTACATATACTTCTTTTTATTCTAAATATTATTTTCATTATTCCATAATATAGATTGAACAATTGTAAAGGATACGATATAAACTTGTATAAATATTAAAATGCTATATCACTCATGGTCTGCATGACAATAGTATAATACGTAACGTACAAATGCTTTCGAGAAAGCAGTTATCAGTTAATTAATTAGCAATAATTTTAGACGTACAGATTTCTTTGATGTATATTTGCGAAACAAATCATTATGGAACTTAACATAAAATTTAGTGTCAATAAAGGAAAAAAACGCGCTATTCTATTTACCTGGAGGGTGGTGTGGAAAAGATAGATTTCTTGGTAAATAATAATGATCTAAAAAAACTATTTACTCTACAGATAGTGTCTAAAAAATAATTATTATTATTATTACAATAATCCATGAGCAAATGTACATTAATATTTTAAATTTATTACTTATTTAGTTGATGTTAACTATTCTCTGTAATTTACATATTATATACCTTTTAAAAGTAGTGAAATCTCTCCCCCCCCCCCCAAACAAACCTTTTCAAGGTAAAAGGCTGGCAAGTATAAGGTCGTTTCTTCATGTAAAAATTAAAGATTAATTTTACAACTCTTGATAACCTTAATGTAAAAAAAACTCTTAATAACACTTATGCAAACAAAACCAAACTTTTATTAACATTCATACAGACAAAATAAAAATTCTTAGAGCTTACTCTAAAATTCAACTTTAATTTTCATACTTCGACAACTCTTATGTAGTCGAAATTATAAATGCTGTATTCTATACAGTTATTTAATTATGGAAATTAAAGATCTTGATAACACTTATATAGACAAAATACTAGTAGCTTTACTGCATACTCTTAAGACGTGTTGATATTATAATCGTCAGATCAACAAATAATATATCTTCTTTCCTCTTGTGAATAAGTGATCGAACACAAATACTGGAAGAATATGTGATACTTATAGATCAAGTTGGAAAACAAATAATTATGTTAGGATGAATGTCTTCTTTTACCTCTGCAATGAGTTAATCACAAATCACTCAAATCATGATGCTTATACATTAAGCTAAAAAATCCGAAACTCTCATGTATGAAAATATGAACGTGTAACCATCTTCGCGTTAAGGGTCTGTTGGACAGATTACCATTTCTTTAGTGTCACTTCTCCTTCGATTATCTATACCTTCGATTTGACATAAATTCTCATTTTAATTTTAAGAAAAGAAAGTTATGATATCAATAAATAAATTGGCAAGTTTTTTGCTATAAAAAATAATTGTTTTCAAATAAATAAATAACCGATTAAATTGAGGAAGGATTATAAATATATGTGTTCATATAAACACTCAATCCAATTGGAGCATGTGAAAAGGTGGATAGCCTGTGAAAAGGTACAGTCGGGTACAATTAAAACTTTGAATAATTGCGACTGCTGCCACGTTCTGTACATGTAATAGAATGGTATGATGTTCTTACATGACATTATCACATGACAAATGTGCCCATAATATGTAGTAATATCATGTTTGTCTAAAATTATTATGTAATTTAACAAGATTGTTTCGCATCATGAAAACTTTTTCATTTATTTATGGAAGCTGAGAGCGGATGTACAATCTACTCTACTTAGTAATTCAGTAAATGTATTGCTATCCTTATTTCATTCAAAATCTATGTCCAGGACGATTATATACAATTATATATGAGATTTAAATTCTGTTGATTTACATACATTAAAAAAAAACAGGAACAAATTCTATTATGTAGAAAGTAATTTTTTTTATGGAAAAACTTGCCGTCCCGTCCTATCAGAGATAACGATGGATACCATCTTCAAATTATGCAAGGTTAACTAAAGTAACATGTTAATAAAACACCGTTAGAAAATCTCTGAATCGATTTTTCATTCTATATATATATAGATTACTGTCCTTAATCAATTTTTGAAGAATTCCAAATTAATCTTGCAATCATTCTAAGTTAAGTTTTTGGTTATTTGTGTGTATGTTTTACAAAACTCTGTTATTATTATCGTAAGATTACAGGAAGTTGATTAAAAATAATTGTAAATATTATTGTGCATTAAAAAATTTTATAAAATAAATTTCTTTGACTCAAGTTCGAAAATAACTCAAGTTTAATTGTAAATTAATATTCATGTAGTTACAGCTTTTGGTTTTAAATCTTTACTTAATTCAAAAATGGAATTCCAATTATTATTATTTGAGGCCATCGTTCTCATTGTTTAATATGTTTTGAGTAGTACACATTATAGGATAATAGGACGATAGATTAACTATATTAAAAATTTTATGCTATTGTTAATTTCACACTGACATTTAGTAGTTCATCGATTATCTATGATAGGACGGGACGGCAAGTTTTTCCATAAAAAAAATTGTTGTCTACACAATAGAATTTGTTCCTGTTTTTTTTAATGTAGGATCGATTTGTTGTATCAACAGAAATTAAATCTGAACATAGATTTTGGTCCTGAACATAGATTTTTAATGAAATAAGGATAGCAAAACATTTACTGAATTACCAAGTAGAGTAGATTGTACATCCGCTCGTTGCTTCCATAAATAAAAGCAAAAGTTTTCATGGTGCGAAACAATGTAGTTAAATTACATAATAATTTTAGACAAACATGATATTACCACATTTTTTGGACACATTTGTCATGTGATAATGCCATGTAAGAACATCATGCGATTCTATTACATGTAGAGTTGGGTGCAATTGAAACTATGAATAATACCATATTGGCACTATGTTCTGCGCATGTTTGTGACCGGTCATGTAACGCTCAATTTACCCGAAGTACCACCAAACGTCAGCTAGAATGCGTAGAACGTGACAGCAGTCGCAATTACTCAAAGTTTTAATTGTTCCTGGCTGTACATTTTCACAGGCTATCCACCTTTTCACATCCTGCAATTTGGTCGAGTATTTATTAAATACATCTATATTTATAACCCTTCCCCCCTTTTAAACGCTTATATATTTATTTCAAATCTATTCCTTTTTATAAAAGAACTTGCCGAGTGGCCCGAAAAGATGATTAAATTAATTTATTCTAACCAGATTTCTAATCGAGCTTTAGTAAATAGATAATTAATAAGCGTACGCAATAAACCCGCTAGAAAATTGTCTGCGTTGTCATTGAAAGTTTGACTTTAATTTATAGAATCAAATGGAATGGAATTTTAGTTACATAAATGTTATACACAGTTTGAAAATCAATCTTTACAGAAATTCAGGACTAGATAATCGGTGCTCTAACCACACAGTGAAATCGGTATCGTTTTTTACCAGACGTACAATAAAATCTGGATTGTGGCTTTCGATCAACGTAATTGTCACATCTTAATATATTTCACGTCGCAAGAAAATCGGGATTCCTATCTTCTTGCAAGTGCCAGAAAATCAATTCGTTTGACATGTGCGACAAAAGCGCCCATCTCTTTCTGTCATGAAAAATTGTATTGCTTACTTGATTTCATTGTAAATGTTGCAAAAGCACAATCCCGATATTTTTGCGCAGGTACAAGTCAGTAGAAATCGATGAATGAGTCTCGACGTTCTGCTAGGACAAAGAAATTCAGATTCTGAATCGTAAGAAATTCGGGATCCTGGTTTAGCGGCTGTGCAAACTGATTGGGAGTAAAGACACATCTTGAAAGGCAGTGTCCCGATTTACTTGCGTCGCAAAAAAATCGGAATCCAGATTGGAACCAAAGTTTCCCGAATTCTATGCTCAACCATTACACCAAGATCCTGATTTTCTTGTAAATTAATTCATAATATCTTTGCGTTTGCAGAAATTCAGGACCAGATTCTTCCATTTTCGCGGTTGCAAGAAAATAGAGATCCCGATTTTCTTGCGAGGCGAGGAATAACAATATTGATATTTGCTAATGATTTAGACTTTTGCTTTTGGTGAAGCTACACGGAAAATGATACCACAATTTTCATGTGCTGTTCACAGTAGAACGATTTGTGCAAACTAAACGTATGCAATGAGACTGAGCCAAACTTGCTATTTTTTGATTGAAATATTGAATAAGTATGTCCAGAGTTCTAACAAAGTTTGTGTAAAGTCTATACATGGTACCTTACACAAAAATAAGTACATATTTCTAAACTACATCTGCCTTTAGAAAAAGTTAATCAAAAGTTTGAGTTAACGCAGATTTTTTTATTTATGGACATCGATGAACGTCCGTATGTGAACTTTGTCTAATCTTTGATCCAAGTTTGTACAATCTTTTGACAAAGTATGGGCAAAGTTAAAATATTGAGAAGGTGTGAAGCGATCATTGTTGTAGATAAAAATAGTACACAACTTCACATATACTTTATTTGAATTTAATATTAATTGAATAAGTACAAGTAAACGATAAGTATAAACGATAAATTAATAAAATATAAAAATGCACAATTATTCTTTTCGTGGCTTTTTTGAACAATATGGCATTTCTAATTGTAAAATTCGTTTGTAACTTTTATTAATATGTTTATTCTTTTCAGCTTCCTCTTCTTCACTTTCCATCATTTCATCGGCCTCTTTAGAAAGTAAAAAGTCTTCCTTTTCGTACAAAGCTGCAGTTTTTCGCTCATTAGTCGCCTCGCTCATTAGTAGTTTTCGCTGAGATTGGTATTGATTGGATTTATCCGCCACTAAGTGATCCCCTTTTTATTTTTCAGGTGCTGAACACTTACAACATCCGTTTCCTTTGTAGTCTCCCTTAAAATTAGTGAAAACATTTTTTCATGACGTGTCGACTTTTCTTCAAGCTGCGCAAGTCTTGTAAAATTATTCACGATAAACAAATGACAATAGCGCCAAAAGTATATATATATATATATTTGGCGCTCTTGTTATTTGTTTATCATGGATAATTTTACAAGACGTACGCAGCTTTAACACTATATATATATATATATATATATATATATAGTTGTATTGAAAAATCGAACGTCATGAAAAAAAAATATAGTCTATATTCGCGTTTCACAGTCCATTTACTCATTTCAGTTTATTTACTCTTTTCGCGTATACTAACCCATATTTCAATATTTCTATGCGAATAGTAATAAATTGAGTTCTTAAATAAAAATATCAAATGCCGAAGCGCAAGATTAACGACGATGATTATTCTCGGGCAAGTCAATATCGATTCTTATCTGAACATAATCATGCCAGAGAAGAAAGATCCAGTGCGTCTGAAATGGAAAGCGATAGTAGCAGACAAAGTGATGATTCTTCTTCATGCATCGAATCAAGCGGTAGTCAAAGCTCCTGCAGAGTCAATCGCGCTAAGTTTTTGCGCATCGATGACTTTTATCAAAAAGGTTAGAAATATGCATAACGATGGATTTATTTATTTTGCAATATAGAGATTTTATTTGAATGTAATATTTATAGACCCCGAGGCGCAGACCACTGCTGAAAATGATTTATTTTTCGATCTCGACAATAACATCGATGAAACGATAGGAGGTTAGTTATAAAATTAACAGATAGACGGGCGTAATATTTAATGTGTGCGCATTACAGACGACGGTGCATACATCGCATCATCAAAGTTATAGTAATTATGTTTTGTTAACGAATGAATAAAGGCTGCGTTCTGCGTATACACGCACATGCGGAAAAAATGTCGGGAGTGTGCAGTACTTTAATACGCCAGGACAAAAGCGGGCGATTCGTCGTGCACCCCTCCCGCACACCTCTCCGAGCCGCAAAGTGTCGAATTAAGACTCGAGAGCTGCCGCGCGTTTTGAGTCTCTTAATTACTTGTATACGTCAGATACGCATAAGTCTTCGCTGCTGTATCATTGCGCGCGTGTCAAGGAAATGTTTATATAGCATTATCGTACATAAGTGTCGGGCGCACGCTTTTTCGGAAATCAGGTATAGCTCTTTTTTGAAACTTAATGTTTTTTATAAAGAAGTATAATACTGAATTAGGATTTTACTGATTATATTACATGTTATATTTTTAATTTCTCTCTCGGTATTCACTAGCGCATATACGAAGCAAAATCGCGTACACGATAAATAAATAGCTCAACAAATTTACTTACCCATGATTTTTAGAATAAATAATTATTTAGATGAATACGTGAATGAAAATCGAGACTACATGCATCGACAAAATGCCTCCGATGACGAAACCACAAATCATAGCTCAAGACCATCTGAATCATCTGAAGAAGAGTCTGAACATACTTAGGAAAATACTTCAAGTGAATCGAGTGAAAATGAAGATGAAGATGAAGAAAACGAAAACGATCGACCCTTATATCCGGGAGCTCCATTATCGGTTGCAGAAAGTATTTTATCTGTTTTTAATGTAGCTGTGCGTTTTAATATTACCGGAGTACTTTTATCAAGCATATTATCTCTAATTTCGCTGCACTGTATACAACCGAACAATTGCGTCAAAACTCTCTACAAGTTGAAAAAGTTTTTTAGCAATTTAAATGCACCCCTTGTAAAGCATTATTGTTATGCTTGTTATGCTTTTCAAAACTAAACGAACAATTTTGTGACAAATGTAGAAGTAGAGATAATATAACTTATTTTATCGAAGTTCCAATAATATCTCAACTCGTCTCATTATACAATAGAGCAAATTTTAGAGATAGTTTAATTTACCGCACTGCACGTCAAAAAAAACATGAAGTTAACGTTGAAGATATATATGATGGGCCTATTTATAAAAATTTACCGAATAACTTTTTATCGAATCCTAATAACATAAGTTTTACATGGAATTCAGATGGAGTGCCCTTATATAAATCTTCAAAAATGAATATTTGACCGATGTATTTAATGGTAAACGAGTTACCTTATAAATTAAGAATAAAAAAAGAAAATATGATAGTAGCTGAGTTATGGTTGGGTGTACATAAACCGTCAGTAAATATATTCTTAGATGCTTTTCGAAACGATTTAAAAAAATTATATCGAGGTATAGATATTTCCGTAGCAAACAAGAGAAGTACTTTAAAAATTCGAGCCCAGATTATTGGAGGTACATGCGATTTAATCGCAAAAGCAATTTTTTTAAATTTCCAACAATTTAATGGTACATTGGGATGTCCTGTTTGCAAAATTCGAACGTCGCGTTTTGAAAATGTTCAAACGTATCCTTATATCGATAATTTCGAATTAAGAACTACACATGAATCTCAAGCGTTTGCTGAAACTACACAGCAAACAAATAAACTTGAATATGGCGTAAAAGGTCCTTCTTCACTTAGTAAAATTATGCATAATCACGTTGAATCGACAGCAATCGATATTATGCATTGTGCCTTTCAGGGAAATACAATACGATTACTTTCGTTGTGGTTTGATTCCGAAAATCGTACGCTGGCCTTTTCTTTGTTTGCGTATATTAAGATAATTAACAAGAAAATCAAAAGTTTAACGCTGCCTTCATTTCTTCCAAGAATACCGCGTGCAATAGATGATCATGCTAATTGGAAGGTGTTTGAATTAAAATTATTTTTGTTGGTAATTAGCGTAACATTATTAGAAAATATAGTGCGAAAACGGTATTTTAAACATCATATATTGTTGGTACATGGAATTACTCTGCTATGTTCATCGAGTATTTCAAATGAAATGATAGTTGAGGCTAAAAGATTATTAAATGAATATGTTTCAAGGTTTGACATTTTGTACGGGAAGAAAAACTTGACTTGCAATTTACATTTGCTTCGTCATTTGCCTGATGACGTGAAAAAATTTGGTCCACTGTGGACAATGACTTGTTTTCCGTTTGAAAATTTGAATGGCATTTTGAAATCGTATGTACACGGGTCTCGCTACCCAGAACTACAAATTTACTCATCACTATCAACATTCTTATCATTATCAGAAATGATGCAGGAAATATTGCGACCAGAAACTGCAGTGTATGATTTTTGTAAAAAAATTAATCGTTCAGGTACTCACCGCTATAAGGCGAAACAATTACGCGATAATCTGTTTGCTGTAGGTCGTTATGCAAAAATTGCTTTTATTCCAGAGTTTATTGAAAATGAGAGAAGATTATTATGCCTTTCTAAATATCTCAAAATGCCATTTTTTCAAGCGACTCTTAAAAAATGGAGTTTATAATGAAAATGAAGCGCATACATTCACAAAAAATCTAATTGTTCGTGAGTTCAGTACAATTACAATATCTTAAAAAATTATGGTATTATTCAACAGTTTATTACAGTTTGCGATTGTGAATGTAAATTTGAATGCAATCAATGTAAAGAAACGTGTGTTACCTATGCTATTATTGCAAAATGTATAGTGGAAAGAGCTTTTGTCAACTTCGTTACAGAAACTTATATACCAACCATTTTCACGAGTCGCAAAGTTGATAATGATTTTGTTTGTATAAACATAATGAACATAATATTTGTTTGCTATAATTTTATAGTTGATAACAAATACTTTATAGTGGAGCCAATAAATATTTACGAAATAGAATAATTATAAATTATGATTGTAAATAAATGTGAATAAATTTATCGCATTATAAAGTAGTTTCTGTAGGTTTTAATTTTGCCTGAAACGACGAACGATTTTATGCATACTTTACCTACATTTTGTCCAAAAATTGTAAAAAGTTGGATCAAAGTTCCATAAATAAAAAAATCTGCGTTAACTCAAACTTTTGATTAAGTTTTTCTAAAGGCAGATGTAGTTTACAAATACGTACTTATTTTTGTGCAAGGTACCAATATAGACTTTACAAACTTTGTTAGAACTTTGGACATACTTATTCAATATTTCAACCAAAAAATAGCAAGTTTGGCTCAGTCTCATTGTACATGTTTAGATAAAGTTTTGCTAAACTCATACTTAATATTAAGTTGTTGTTAACTTCAATTTTTTTTACGCGGGACTATACTACGTTTTTTATGTCATAACGTTTAAAATTCTGCTTTTTTTGATTCACAATTAAGTTAGGCGATGCAGAATAGACGGGATCATGAATTGCTTTGCATGTAAGGAAATTATATCGACGTACCATTTGATGTTATTGATGTTGTACTCGTAGTTGATTTCATTTTTTTAGACCGCATGCAAGTCGGAATCCCGGTTTCCTTACTGCTCTACTAAAATCGGATGTTAAAATGATTCGGCGGTAAGAACATTTTTGTATTAATTTTGTCGCATTTTATCTCGCCTCTTCTACCAGACTAATCGCGAAGACAAAGTTAGTCTGTTCAAAATTCTTGTATTTAATTATTGAATTTTCCCAAGACAAAGCGTACAGGCAAAACTAGTTTGTTGAATAGTCTCACATTTCCTCTCACAATTCATCTTCAATTTTCTGCGAGACCAATCACACAAACATAAGTAGTCTGCTGGAAAGTCTTGCATTTTATTTCGTATTTTTACGTGGTATGCAAGTTGTGTCAAAAAAACTATGGATTGTACCACCTGGAGTGCGTAATCGGCGACTCTGTTTAACTAGACGCCTTCCCGGCAGCTGGTGCGCAAGTTGTGTTGAAAATCTACGGAGCGCACCACCTGGAGTGCGTAATCGGCGACTTTATTTAATTAGACGCCTTCCCGGCAGCTGGTTCACAAGTTCTGTTGAAAAACTACGGAGCGCACCACCTGGAGTGCGTAATCGGCGACCCTGTTTAACTAAACGCCTTCCCGGCAGCTGGTGCGCAAGTTGTGTTGAAAATCTACGGAGCGCACCACCTGGAGTGCGTAATCGGCGACCCTGTTCTCCTAGACTTATCGCCGGTACCTGATGCACGCGCTTTGTCGGAGAACGGCGGAGCGCACCACCTAGAGTGCGTAATCGGCGACACTGTTCACCTAGTTTTATCGCTGGTACCTGGTGCACATACTTTTCCAAAAAGCCACGGAGGACACCACCCGGAGTGTGTAATCGCGTATCCGGACAGTTCGCCTAATGACATTTCACCACACCACATTTCACCTACAAACATTTCGTCTATAAGACGTTTCGCCACAGTGACATTTCGCCACAGGCGACATTTCACCTACAGACATTTCATCTACAAGACATTTCGCCTCACTGACATTTCGCCACAGTTGATATTTCGCCATAGTGACAGTTCGCCACAGGTGACAGTTCGTCACAGGTGACATTTCGCCACAGGCGACATTTTGCCACAGGTGACATAAGTGTCGTTTGGCCAGAATTAATAAATAACCGATTGTACAGATAGACAATAACAATAACCAGTTGCTCGACAACTCGATTGATAGCACAAACGAACGTACTACCTGACCTCAAGGGCTGTGTTGGCGTAGGTAGGACTAATTTTAAATTCGTCCATCACACCACATAAGCATCGTAGCTAATTCCAAATCCGGCAGAAATGTCGAGTTAATAATTTGATAATCCGCATATTGTATGGTTGCTTTAGCGCAAATTGCCACTTGAGCTAACAACTTAAAATGCTGAAAAAAACACGGACCCGAAGGCGGTTTTGATGTAGGTAGGATAATTTTAAATTCGTCCACCACAGCTCAATGAGGTTCATAACCAATTGGGGTATCGTGAAGAGAGGGCACGTCGTGCCCTTTTACTCCACGTAACCCATTTGATTGTCTACTGCTACCCATAATAAGGTTCTGCAAGTTCGCAAGAGTGGTATTAGGGTTGGTAGGGTTATTTTTATATTCGTCCACCACGGTGAGATAAGGATCTTAGCTATTATGTTACCTGGAACGAAGGAGTACAGTGCCTTTTCACTCCCTGTAATCCCCTTGGTATCTCCGTTGCTACTTCAATGAAGGTTCTGTACCACCCCAATGGCTGTGTTGCGTTAGGTAGGATTATTTCAAATTCATCCACCACGGCCAGATATGGATATTGCGTTATTTCTGCCCCATTTGAAACTCCACTGCTACCTAAAAGAAGTTGCTGGCCGACAGTAAGTCCGGTGTTGGAGTAGTTAGGGCTATTTTTAAACGCGTCCAACACGGTCATATTTGCGAATTGTAATCCGATCTTTGCAAATTGCGCCAAAATCCGGCAGAAAAGTGAAGTTAATAATTCATGAATAAGCATTATGTATGATTGCTTTATCACAATGTCTGAAGCCAAAACCTTAAAAAAATTTTAACATTTTTGAAAGTTCAATTTTGAAATTTTGTAAATTTGTAAATTTTGGAAATTTTAGAACGTTTGGAAATTTTGGAAATTTTGGAAAATTTGGAAATTTTGGAAATTTTGGAAATTTTGGAAAATTTGGAAATTTTGGAAAATTTGGAAAGTATGGAAATTTTGAAAAATTTGGAAATTTTGAAAAATTTGGACATTTTGGAAAATTGGACATTTAGGAAATTTTTGAAATTTTGGAAATTTTGGAAATTTCGGAAATTTCGGATATTTCGGAATCCGGTTTTAGAGACGTGGATTTCGCAGTTGCGTTTCCTGTATGTACCCAAGATTTTGTAGTTTAGCAAACGGCCGCCAGGTGGCCACCCGTATTTTTGTTTTCCACTAGCGAAGTACTTTCCTAAATATTATAAGTAGAACCGGTATCTCCGGCAAAATTTGTCTTTCCCTTGTGGAAGTTTTGCTACTGCATTGTAGAGAAGCTGTAGCCTTCCTTGTGTCTGTAGACTGTGAATCTAAGGTATATTTAAATTTGATATATATATTTTGATACATATATTTTTCATCTGTGTATATATTCGTATATATATTTTTGATCTTTATATTTTTCTATTTCAACGTATGTATTTTTTATTTTTGTATTTAATTTTTTATTTTTGTATTTATATAACTATGGATTTCGAATATATCATTAGTACCCGTGGGAAGCAAAAGTTATTGTATAAAGGGCATACGTTTTTTAAACAGCTTGAGCGAGAAAATAAAGTTTATTGGCGGTGTACGGAATATGATAAATTATTTTGTCCAAGCAGGGTAGTTTTCACAGATGGAGCCATTTCCAAAGAATCCGAACATACACACGAAGCAAACCCCACTGAGGTTTCTAGAGAGGATCTCTTGAATCAAATGAAAGTTGTGGCTTCCACTTCAACTGCGACTTCATCGTCTATTGTGAGTCAACATGTCGCGGGTTCATCAAATCCTGTGAGAGCTACGTTGCCACAATCACGCAGCCTCAAGCGTACAATTAATCGTGTGAAGGCTAAGTTAGCTGGTCACCTTCCCAATCCCGAAACATTAGCCGATATGATTGTACCCGAAGAACTGCAGAATACTAAAGATGGTACGAGATTTTTGTTGGTTGACACTGGAACTGATAATCCAAATCGTATTTTAATATTCTCGACAGAATATAATTCAAGAACTCTATCCAGCATTAAACACTGGTTCGGCGATGGCACGTTTGCGAATAGTCCGCGGTATTTCGCGCAGATATACACGATACACGGCTTGTATGAGGGTTCTGTATTACCCTTAATATACGCTCTATTGCCTAACAAGACCCAAGACACATACAGAGCAGTACTATAAGCCATAAAGAGACTTAGAGGAGATGTAAGCCCGCAATCATGTATGATCGACTTCGAAATGTCCACAGCGAATACGTTCACGGAAGAGTTTCCTGAAATCGATATTCGTTTCTGCTTCTTCCATATGAGGCAATCCCTTTATAGGAAATTAAGCGATTTTGATCTCAAAACAAGGTACGATGAGGATGTAAATTTTAATATAAAGATCAAAATGTTTGCTGCGTTGGCATTCCTCCCTCCAGAAAATGTCACAGAGGCTTTTCAACAATTATTGAATCAACAATTTGATGAAGCAGATGATGCAGTGGACAGGTACATACTGTGTTTCCAAAATACTTACATTGGCACTGGTATAGGCAGGCGTTCCGTCCAGCCAAGATTTCCTATATAAAAATGGAGCCAATACAATGCTGTGCGTGAAATGATCTGCCTCGAACAAACAATAGCGTTGAAGGTTGGCATAATGGGTTCAACTATATGATAAGTAAACGAAATCCAACTATATTTGATCTAATCCGAGCACTTAGAGATGATCAGGCGTTAACACAATATAAAATAGCACAACTCCGAACTGGTGCGCCGGCAGAACCACCACGGAAAAAATATGCCGCTCTGAATGAAACGTTGGTGAGAGTTGTACAAAAATATGGTACAGAGCTCTACGAAAATGATAATTTGCAATATCTCAGAGATATTACGGCTTTAATCTGAACATAATATAATAGACACATTTATTTTTTTGACGACTGTATATTATTTACAAAAAGACAGAATTTAAGTTACGTTTTTAATATCACATTCTTTTAACTTTTTTTTAGTTTTTTATTAATTAATTCGATCATACAAAATATATATTAAAATTAAAAAAAATTGAAAAACTTAATAAAACTAAAAAAACTGATAAAATAAAAAAATACAAAAAATACATGGAACCAATGCCGACACGTCCCCGTCGTGGTTCTGGATATCAACTAAGTTCGGCAGAACTTGATTGCAAATACGCAAGCATGAAAAGTTTTTTTTTTTTTTTTAATTTCTGGCGAATTATCACCTGTGGCGAAATGTCACCTGTGGCGAATTGTAGCCTGTGGCGAACTGTTATTCTGGCGAAGTGTCGCCTGTGGCGAAATGTCAGTGTGGCGAAATGTCTTATAGATGAAATGTCTGTAGGTTAAATGTCTCCTGTGGCGAAATGTCACTGTGGCGAAACGTCTTATAGGCGAAATGTCTGTAGGTGAAATGTCGTGAGGTGAAATGTTATTAGGCGAACTGTCAGGGAATCGTGTAATCGGCGACCTTGTTCACCCAGATACTTTCCCGGTACCTGGTGCATGCGTTTTTCCAAAAAGCCCCGGAGCGAACCATCTAGAGTGCGTAATCGGCGACCCTGTTCACCTAGACTCATCGCCGATACCTGGCGCACCCGTTTTGTCGGAGAGCTACTGAGCGCACTACCTAGAGTGCATAATCGGCGAGCCTGTTCACCAGACACTTTGCCGGAATCTAGTGCACTCATTTTGCTAAAAAGCTACGGATCGCACTACCCGGAGTGCATAATCGGCGACCCTGTTCATCGAGATACCCCTGACCCCCCTGGTGACATAGCTATACTATGCCGGTTCAAAGAACACGTGACAGTGTGTACCACCTTGATTCGACGTACTATCTATTTTCATTTTTAATCATTCTATTTGTCTAGAGATAATGCTGCGCTATATAAATGCATAGGCGGTAGTGCAACCTGGACTCCGTCATCGGGCAGCTAGATTACCTGCATAACTTGCAGAGTTGCAGTGCATATGATCGATATGCTTAATTTTTTCTAAACCCGTAAAGTCGCGCTATATCTATATGTATTTGTTTATAGTGCTATATATATATACACGAAGCGCGCCATAACCAACGTAAAAATTCAATCTTTAATGATTTTTTTCTTAAAAACGGTGGCTCTCCGCCAGTTGCGCCCGTGGAGACTTTTGTTCAGGAGATCATAATCTACAATATATCAAATTTTCAGCTCATCTGAAAATTGATAATTTCGTTTAAAACTTTTTATATTTAATTATGGATTTTTTTATTTTATATTCTTTTTTTTATGCAGCTGCAGGTGGAGACAAGGAAGTGTTTGAGTGTATTGATGAGTTGTTTTTGCATTAATTTTTTACAAGTGCAAAATGCGGTTTTAAGAGAAAATTCATGCTTCGATATGATGCGTGGAAAAACAATAAATATCCTTCGCTAACTCCTTCTTCACACATAGAGTCATCTAATTCAAATAGTTCTAATATCTTAAGTTTACAATCTTCAGTATTATCTGAAGAATCTATCAACATTTCCTAAGAGACTGCAATTTTTGAGCCTGTCGCGTCTGTCAATAATGGATATTCTGATGTGAATGTTATAACAATCGAGTGTGAGCATGTCTTTCTTAAATGTAATATCTTTTGAAACTCCCTGAAATTTAATTTTAATTTAATTTTAATTTAATAGCCAATGTTAAGAAATCCGTTGCTGAATTATTAAAAACAACAGTGAAAGGAAAAATTGTGATAAAAACATTTGAATTAAAAAAAATACCCAATACTTAATAGATGTGATAATAGAATATGAATTTGATTATACAAGAGATTATAGGTTTACAGCTCATAAATTATAAATCAATTCTCCATAAAATAGTAACATTCATTTTACAAAATAATTATTTTTTTCAGCATAAAAAAAGAAAGATTTTTGCTATTGTCGAAGGAAGTAAGCACATTATTTAAGCCTCTTGATAAAACAGTTGAAGTAGAATAGTAGTAGTAGCTTAAGACAGCCTAACTTTTTTACAGTCCATTTCGTAAATGCAATGGTAAAATCTTAGATATTAGTGGCTGTTTATATGAAAAGTATTCCAATCTTCGTCGGAAACTAATAGCGTTAAAATTAATTGATACTCAAAATCTATGAGAAGGTATTAAATATTCTCGGATAGTAGTTTTCAATAGAAGCGTGAAACTGTTAATTTTTAAAATTTATGTTTTTATACTTAAAATAATTGATAGATATTCCGTTAAACGATAAGCAAGTTGCATTGGAGTGGTTACAAAATAATAATGAGCCAAAAGACGAGGTTACACAAAAGTGGCGAGATACATTTACCATTCGGCAAAAGTGTGAAAAAATCGCTCATTTTTTCGCCCTATATAAATACTTAAATTCAACGTATGGTTTAGTCATGGTAAATTTTTAATTTTCTTTTCATACCTTATAACGGTCGCATATATAATAGGCAGGTTATCGCCTCTCCGGGCGTACGCCGTATTACCTGTACTAATACATTTCTTGTTCTAGCGAACACCAGCGAACACTACTCTACGGGAGAGACAGAGAGAGCGAGAGAGTGCCTACATTAGGCCGATATTTAGAGAGAGAGAGCACGCGTATTCCCGCCCGCGACGTTGCCGGTCCATCGATTACGCATTGCCAAAATATGACAATGCCGTGTCCATGACCGGAGCGTCCTCCGGTATCGTGCGCGTACAATTATTTAGTATTGCGGTAGCGTCCGAACGATCCCCAACGATCCTTCGCGCCGGTTATTTACCTTATACTTATGTGCCACATTCGTGCGACCGCTTGCGACTTCCCTCGTCCTATTTGACCGCCCGGAGTTCGCCCCCCTGCGAGCGACTACACTCTGACTTGGCCAGGACGACTGCAGCGTCCGAGAGCTCCGAGATTGCCACAACCTCCCGGCACCGACGTGCGACCTTGTAAGTACGAGCTCTCTATCACTCGGTATTCAGGCGATTGAGCCCCGTCTCTCTCTCTCTCGCGTAGTGTGCGGTGTCGCGCCACCGCTCGTAAGACAGAGCTCTGTGTACTCTTGTTCATACAATATTTTTCACTAGTTCTCATTTAATTCACAGATATTTCATTATTTCTATCAGGGCAATATTTTTGTGTTATACGCATATCGAGACAATCATTTTTTAATTTTTTCTTTAAAGATAGATTAAAATACAAAATTATACTTTTTTACTTAGACGGAAGATCAGCTGACTCTGCTTCAAAGAAAAAGAGAAAATTGTTCAGCATCAGACAGAGAAGTGGGACCTATGTAGCTTTTATAAGTGATTTGATTCACGATGGAGATCTCGATAGTGGTGTTATAATTTATGTAATAATTAATAAGATCAAATTTCGAATCGAATCAAAGAAATTGGTTCACGCCATAGACTTTTGTTATAAAAGTTTTTGTGATCTTAATTCAGATTTCACATTAGAATGCAGGCATATATGGTGTTTTATTCAACAACTTATCTATAAGAACGATATAAATAATAGTAAATTATATGTATCGGTATCAAATGGGATTCAAGAAATTAAAAAATTAATTTCATGATTTCATAGTATGCGTACTACTTATGACTATTTGTTACTACTTATATTTTTGTGCTGATTGTACTTAAATATGTTCGTTTGTGATTTTAAAAATCTGTGATCTGGAAATTATAAAATAATTATTTATCTAAAATAGAGTACTGTAATGATAAATGAAAAATTGTTTTTTTTTTCTTGAAAATATTATTGCCACTGCTTATTTTTTTTATAAGTACATACAATGGTAAATTTTTTATTAATAAGATTGAAGTTTCACAGCAATCCATCTATACCCAGAAAAGTCGTACAAAATTTAACGAATGAACTCATTAATTTTGTAACAAAAACGTATGTAAATTACTTAAAAGAGCATATCAATTCCAATTCGAGTATGTATAATGATTTAGAAAAAATAGTAAAATCTTCCGAAAGTATTTTCGAAACTTTCACGAGTGAACATAAACTCATGTTACTTTATGAGGATAAGGGACTATTTAAAAAGCCTATTAAATGCTCTTTAGGCACAAGGTTTACATAAAACATAAATTCTAATGCTTCGAGTATTTCAAATAATGCGGTAATGGAGTACACCCCTTTAAAATGGTCACGAAAAACGTTATTAGAAACAGTTCGGTTGTTTGAAATGCTAAGAAACAATATGTCAATTTTGAACAACGAATCTACTAATACTATTATTACAAACTTAATGCAGGCTGATTTATGGCAAAGAAAATATAAATCTTCTGAAAATAAATTGACTCTTCCTGTATTTATATATCACGATGAGTTTGAGGCTGGTAATACACTTGGCTCTCATGCTGGGAAAAATAAATTACGAGGTATTTATGCCTCGCTACCGTGCATGCCTCCAACAATTTTATCTGAATTAGATAATATTTTATTAGTAGGATTGTTTTATGCAGATGACAGAAAATATTTTGGAAATGCCAGAATCTTTCAAGTTCTAATACAAGAACTTAATGAACTAAAGAAAGATGGTTTAATTATTAATTATTATAGGCCTTGTAGAATCTGCAATGCAGATATTGAAAAAATACATAATTTAGTGACAGAGTATCCATTTTTATTGAGGACTGAACAGTCTTATAATATGGATTTGGAAAAAAAGATCCAGCTCTAACCGGAATAAAAGAAAAATGTATTTTTAATGAAGTCGATGATTTTGATGTATGGGACAGTATTTCACTGGATGCAATGCACGATATTTTTGAAGGAGCAGCACATTACACCATAATAAATATTCTGAACGACCTAATTTACAAGCAAAAAGTGTTTACGTTAGAATATTTAAATCAAAAAATACAATCATTTCCATACAGTCGTTCTAAAAGTTTAAATAAAATTCCTATTATTAATCGCGATCATATTGCTAATAAGAAGAAATTAAAAATGTCGGCAGAAGAAATGATTTGCTTTTGCCGATATTTAAGTTTATAAGTTGGCTTTAAAATCAAAGAGCCTAATCCCACGTGGGAATTATACTTACTATTTAGAAAAATAGTCGCTATTACAACGTCTCCACAAATTGACAATGCACACATTTTGCAATTAGAATTAGTAATTACTGATTATTTATCATTATACCGTAATCTTTACTGCCCGCTCATATCCAAATTACACAACATGACACATTTACCTTTATCACAGCGAAAATATGGTCCACTAATATACACATGGTGTATGCGATACGAGTCTAAACATAAACAATTGAAATCAATAGCGACTTCTATTAGCAATTCTCAAAATATTATTAAATCAATGGGAATAAAAAACCAGTTAAAATAAAGGGGCGCGGTAGCGCCACGATGGCAAGTATAAGTACTTCAGTACGTACGCCGCCGTCGGGCGTTAACCAGACACTATTTAAACTTGCCCTGTTGGAACCTTGGCGTACGGTTATCTTTGTAGTGACAGCTTCACTTCTTACATATGAGCCCTTAAATGAAAGCTCGGGACGAAAGTAATAAAATCACGTCAGCGTCATATTTTGTGAAATTGCTTCCATCGAAAGAAATTGTAAAGTGAAAGTTCGAGCTCCTTAATTCTCCTCAAGGGAGAACAATTGTTCGACGGATATGCGGTGACGTAGCATCTACCTATCTAGGCTATAATTTATAGATAACTTTAATATGACGTACATCTACATAATAATCTCTGGGCTATACATATAGATAACTTTAGTATACGTTGTTTTTCCGCAGACGACAGACGGTGTTTTCATACAGTGTTATTATTTTTTATCAACGTGGATATTCTTTTGCTATTTTTTATTGCTAAATAGTGTTAAATAATCACATAAATACAGATTTTAAAACAGCTGTGCCAAATATCAAGGGACGCGGTACTTTTGTCTTTACACAGTTATGGAAAAAATGAATTACGAGAACGCAATCATTAATTAAGGGGATCCGATAGCCACTAATGACCCGTCACTAACGGTACGATCAAGAAGTACTGAGATCGAATAAATATAAGGAATTACGCAACTTCAAGAGATATTTGCCCTTCGTCTTGGTATTACCTATCGGCATACACGGTTTGGAATCAAAATGTTCAGTGCGACGGAGAATCCGTCGTAAGAGCTGGGTGACTCTCCTGCAGGCACCCGAAACCGAGCGGAGAAACATGCTCTAATCGCAACGGGTGTTTACAGGAGAGAACAGCTGAGCCACAGCCAGGCGCCGGCACTGGGCCGCGCCGTAGGAGAGAGAGAGAGAGATGGAGAGCGCACGAGAGCAGCAGCCAGCGGAGTCGCCGCCGTGACGTCACGGCCGTCGAGCAGCGAGAGAGCGCGCGAGGAGTGGGAGCGCCGCTGACTACCACACGCGGCCGCGCGTGGCGCGCAGAGCCAGCAGGCGCACCACTGGGCCGCAGCCGTCGCCATGACACCACCGAGGAGCACGAGGCGACGGCGAACGGAGCCAGCGCATGACGCTACAGCGAGCGGCGCGGCGAGCGGCTGCCGCGTATACTGTAGAGAGCGAGCACGTACGTATGTGTATGTGTGAGCGCGCGCAGAACGGCGTGTGCTGAAGAACGTATGGGTTCGAGAGAGACCGCACGATGCGGATAAAACACAGCGCTAGAGAGTGGAGGCTACCGAGCCCCACAGGCGTATGCGAGCCCGATATTGGCGGTCGGAGTGGAGGCAACGGGCTTCTCCACACCGACAGAAATGCGCGTATGCAAGAATAATTGCGCCAGAGCCGAGAGAGAGAATAACGCCGAAGAGTGAAATTATGAATGTCGTACGCGATAAAATAAAATAAATAGTAATGAAATAAATAGAAATAAGAATAAATTATAAGGATCATTGTCAAAGAGATCATGTAGGCGAAGAATAAAAAGTGTAAATAATCGAATAGAGCGAAAACGAAAATGTAAACCATAATTACCGGGGCAAGTCACGTGACCGCCAGAGCCGACGTATATGTGTGTGTGATAGCGCGAGAGTGAGCTGCGAGCCGCGAGAGTCAGTCGCACGTACGCAGTGAGCATAAGCACAGTTACGAGCAATTTACCGAGTTTTTGAGATATCCAGTGTTTTTGTGAAGAGATAGATCCAGCAGCATTCATCCACCCGCGCACGACCGCGTCTCGTTCTAGTATTCGCGCACGACGATTCTAGGGCACGAGACAACGGCCGCACGAGAGGAAGGAAGCGAAGGAGTAGAGACGAGAGTAAGAGCATGTGTGTGAGTTTGTGTCACGCGACAATTGTAACTGCCGAGCCGCTGTCGCGCAGGAGATGTGAATAAAATAGTGCCATTAATTTGTGAACCCGAGTGTCTAAATCCATACTTATTTTACCGGCTCAAACGACCTGTGAGAAAGAGAGTCTCCGCCGAGGCCCGAAGCCTGTGAGCGAGCCCACCCGCGTCGTGTCAAGGCGCCCGCACCCCGAAAACAATAGACGCGACGCGAAGCTCGGCTCAGACCGCGGAGGGGAAGTCCCACGCGCAAGCACGAAACCCCAGGAGACGCACCGTCGAGTCATCGCCATGCCTCTCTCCTCGCCCGCCGCAGCCACCTGCCCCGCCGTGTCATATCAGATATTCAGGAGAAAAATACGAACGAAAATCAGTAGCCGTAACCTGACGTAACTGATTTTCGTTCGCATTTTTCTCCCCAATACCTGAACATTTTGATTCCAAAGCGTGTATGTCGATAGGTAATGCCGAGACGAAGAGCAAGTATCTCTTGAATTTGCGTAATTCCTTATATTTATTCGATCTTAACACTTCTTTATGGTACCGTTAGTGACGGGTCATTAGTGGCTATCGGATCCCCTTAAGAGAAAATAATCAGATTCGTTTCATATTACATATAAATATATCATATAAATATAGAATTTTACGAACTTGTTCTTTGTTTAAATGTTATTTTATTTCTTCAGATTTTTATAAGTTATATTATTTCTCATGTGAGGTTATATACTTGGAGGGAATATATTGGAAAACAAAAAATTTCCTGTTTTAGACCAGCAATTGGAATAGAGCAAGCGTAAGTTTTTTATTTTTGCATAATTTCTGATCATAATATAATTAGAGTCATTAATTTTATAACTTTACGTATAATTAAAAATTAAATAGTATTAAAATTTTTCTTTAAAGATCTCAAAATTTATTTATTGAAGAGGTAAAACAAATAATCAAAGACTTGGGTTTAGTACCTTTTCCATATTTTTTTTATTAATTTTCATTATGATTTTCTTGATTTGCTACCTCAGACTCTTCTTGAACTTCGTGCGTTGCCACCCTATTTAGCCATTGAGACCTGCGGGTCATTTCCACATTACCCATAGCCATCCGATTTATAAAATCTGCAAAATTTTGTAGATTCAGCTGGTATGGGTTCAATGGTCTAATGTAATATGATCCTCTTCTACCTAAAATGTTAAAAGTTTTAATGTTTTCTTTTTTTTAATATTCGATACTGATATTTAACATTCAATCAGTTTTTCAAATGTTATTTACAATGACCAGAGGTATTTTTTTAATTTACCTCGGACAGCAATTCGACCGCCTCCTTGATTTTCCTGAGGCTGAGGATTTAGCTGACGCTGAGGATTCTCCACTCCTTATATAAATAAAATATAAATTAAAATTTTGTTACATTAATTATAACTTATACCGGTGATTCTCTGTAAGATCCCCTGGCTGAATATTTTTCTCCCTGAAAAATATATGATAAATTTCTTCTGTTCAATGTCATACATCTTGAATTTTCTCAGATTTTTTTTCCGTCAAACTACAGATTTTTTTTCAATTTTCAAACTACAGATGATGAAAGTTGGTCAGTCATATTTCACAAATCATGACAAAAATACCTATTTCCGCCTTTAAAATCATGCATTTATCTTTCCTAATTATTATTAAAATAATCATAGAATTATTTTTCTTCATATTTTTTATATTCTTTTCCATTAGGAAAATAATATACGTAGGTATTTTATAACATAATCATCTAAATAGCAAATTTTATTTAATCAATGGATGAAACAAACAGTAGTTTTGTAAGTATTAAATAAACAATTAAAAATGTTTCTGAAAATAGTTGATGTTAGAATAAAGGGATGATCATTATACGAGCAAGAAGAGTTTAACTAATAATTAAATTAAAAAGTAGTACTAACAGTGATAAATGATTTTGGTTCAATAAAGTCTGATTATAACTTACGAAGGCATACAACTATCAGGTTATACAAGGAAAGAATTTTCTTGTGAAGTGACAAGCTAGTGAAAGTGTTGTATTTTCATCGTTTAAGTATCGTTGAAAGTTTTTACAGAATTTGCAGTCGATGTTCTGCTATTTCTATTGGGTGGCTACGCAACTGTCATGTTATAAAGGGAAGGAATTCCTGTGAGAAACTAGTGATGTGGAAAATGTTTTTTCAAGATTTATAATTATTAATAAGTTCAGAAGACAAGTGGTTTAGAAGTTTTTCATAATTTTCAGAGAGCAAGTACACTCAGTTTCCAGACGTAACGAGACTTTTCCCAAGGAAAAAGTTTGTTTTGTTTTGTATAAGGTAACGAGAACTTATGAGTTGTCAAGCCAAGTGCTCAAAGGGATAGGATAAGAATTTTCAACTTGATAGGGCCCAGTAAAAATTGAATTTTTTAATTTTGAAATATTTAATCTATGATTATTCCATAGTACTCAACTGTACCATCTTAAAAGTTCTTATACTATCCCTTTAAGCTGTGGGCTTAACAACTACTTGCATGGTCTATTTGCTTTTTAGAAATTAGAACATGTATTTCCATTGAGAAAAGAGACGCTCAACCCATATTCTGGAAACAGACTATATTTTGGGCACTCTGAAAATTGAAAATAACTAAGTTTTCATTAAACATACCAATCAGAGGGATATCATGAGAAATTTCAAGTTTATCGTATCAACCAATTTTAAAATAATTATCATATAAGGCATTCAAAATTGAACAGCTCAAAATTGGTCTAGACGATTAACTTGAAATGTCTTATGCTATCCCTCTGAATGATTTGCTTAAAGAAAAATTAGTTATTCTCAATTTTCAGAGAGCAAAATGTGTACTCAGTTTCCAAGTCTTGGATGTAACGAGTCTTTTCCGAGGGAAATGCATGTTTTGCTTTGTAAAAGGTATCCAAAACTTATGAGTTATCAAGCCTGTCACTCAGAGAGATAGTATGATAATTTTCAAGTTAAAATGGCTTAGCAAAATTTGAATATTTTAATTTTGAAATTTCTAATCTCCGATTATCTGAATACTGCTCATCTATACAATCTTCAAAATTTTTATACTATTTCTCTAAACTGTGGGCTACACCACTTGTATGGTCTTTTTACCTTTTAGAAATAAAAACATGTATTTCCATTGAGAAAAGTAACGCACAACCCATATTCTGGAAACTGCTTGTACTTCGGGCACTCTGAAAATTGAAAATAACTAAATTTTCATTATAAATACCAATCAGGGGGATATCATGAGAAATTTCAAGAGTATCGTATCAATCAATTTTGAAATAATTATCATATAAGGCATTCAAAATTGAACAGCTCAAAATTGGTCTAGACGATTTTCAAGTAGACATACCTGAAAATTTAGAAAAAGTATCTGATATGCGTGAGAGTGAAAAAACTACTCTATAGAGGGTGCATAAGACAGATCTCTCGTGTTTTGTGTGCGAATGTCGGTGTCGCCGTAATCATGCGTGCGATCATTACTTGTAAATTGAAATATTTGTCGGTTAATGAAGTACAATGTGAGGTTCCTGTCGTAGAGCATACTAGTGAAGTAGAAGTGGATGATACTGGATTAACCGTCGAAAATAATCAGTCTACTACTTCCAAACCTGATAACGATAGTTATGGTAAATATTGTATGAATAGAATCAAATAACATCTATAAATGCACAGTGAACAATCTATCGACGTATACCTCGCTTATTAACAATTATGTGTACATTTTTTTTAGAAAATGACGATGAGTTTGATCAATGGAGTGATGCTGAAAATGGATGCAGTAAAGAAAAAGTTTTTCACTAAAGGCGTGAAGTCGACAGTGTAATTATTTATGAGAAAGTCAAAATTATAAGTTCATAGACAAGGTTGCATATATTTCATGCAAGAAAGTTTCTATTTTTCCATGTAAAAGTTAGTGAAAGTGTTGTATTTTCATGGTTTAAGTTCGAAGAAATAATATACACAAACTTTGGATTTTATTTTTATTTTTCTGCATATTACCCGCGTAAAAATTGGAACTATTGCCAATAACTTGCAAAGCAATTAGCAACCGTTATCGCAATTATATTGCAAATATAGTTCAGCAACAATTGAACACATTCTTGCAATATAGCGCCAAACCTCATCCTCCCGAATATTGGCAATAGTCCCTAAAGAATAAAATAAAATATTACCTTGCAGTTGACAATAGTCATTGTCACTACCGTATAAATGCATTATTTATTTATATTCAATCAAATTAACAGGATCCATTATAATACAAATACATTATTTATTCAAATTCAATCAAATTAACAGGATTAATTATAAAGCAAACATTTTCACTTTCTGTTAGTATGTGATAACATACACAGTTTAAGTTTTTTACATCAATCGGTATCGCTGTTGCATTTTCAGTTATACATTTATTTATAAAAGACAATGTGCCACCTAAATTGACAGAAAACGGAGTCGTTGAACGAAATTGTTTAATAATAGCGTATGCCTTACCCGTACAATTACAAATTTTTCTACGTTCGCAATCAGTTGCTTTAAGAAAATGCTGTATACTTCCTACGTAGAAATTTATACCATTATTGTACTTGACAAAGAAAGATTGTGTTTTCTTGTCGGTTGTTTGCTCTTCTTCTGATGTAAATAAAATATTATTTTTGAAAAGTTTTTTAAAGTAAAAAACATTTTTGCCTCGTAAATTATATTTTAATAATGTATTTTGAATTTCCTCTGTCTTAATTCGTGAAGCGACTCCGACTATCGATATATTATGTTCTAATTTCGTTAATCTTAGACGTCTTTTTGGATATTGTAGTTGTTTACAAAAATTAAACTCATCGCTTTCTCGCTTTAGCCACTTATCATTCAAAGTATATAATTTCATATACGTACTCAAATTTTTAACTATTTGCAAGTGAGGATGTTTACTACTGTGAACGAATCCCTTTATTTTGCCATTTAAGTCTTCTAGTGGGAGACATGATGTAGCCCATAACGGACCTAATCGTCGAACTATAGTAGGTAAGTGAGTCAAACTATGAATATTGCATGTCATATATCTTAAGCAATATAATGATTCAAATCTCAATAAAAACTCCTAAATTAATATTTCTGCAAAATTAATTTGTTCATTCGAAATTTTTTCTAGGCACAAGATATAAATACCCAGTACAAGATATTTATAATGTTCAAAATATTCCATCGATAATATATTCTCCAAAATTGGTACAGAATAATAAAAAAACCAATTTTTCAACTCCGATGCCTTCCAATAACTAAAATGTTCTTTAATTGACCTAGGTCTTCTAGCGATAAATGCTGGTGGTTTTATTAAACTTAATTTAGAATCAACTAGTTCAACGAATTTTGAGATAGAAAAATTTTCGTCGGAGTACTTTGATTGAAACCATAATTCACCTAATCTTTTTACAGCTCCTTCAAACACGCAGTGCATTACGTCTACTGCAGTAGACGTAATGAATTACTTACAAATTTTAGATATAATACTTGCGCCTTTTACGCCGCAAACAGGATTTTGAATATCATAAGCTTGTCTAGCATGCATCAGAGTATCTTTCTCCGATCGTAAATTGATAAAATTAATATACGGATATACACAAGTTTTACAAACTGTTTCGCCTTCTTGCAAACATATTTCACATCCAAATCTTCCATTATATTGTGTCATTGATAAAAATAATACTTTCGCAGGTAGATCACAAGTTCCGCAAAGAATAAATCCACGCAACTTTATACTTTTTTCAATGTCTTTCACGTATATATCTATTCCTTTGTATAAATTTCGCAATGGTTCTATAAATGGTTCTAAATATATGTTTGGCTGTGGTTTTTTCTCACCAAACCATAGACCTAACAATATAATATTTTCTAGTTTATATCTTTCACTATATGGAAACTCAAGAATAATTAAAATAAAAGCCCATATACTAAATTTAGAAGATCGAAAAATGTGTACTCCGTCGGTGTACCACATAAATGTAACATACAAATCTGATGTAAAATTCCTAATTTGAAACAATTTTTTATAAATAGAACCACTATACATATCTTTAAAAACATTTTGATTATTATTCGAAGGGATGATTGGCCGCTTTAATTTATTGTAGAATCCAGATCGAATAAAAATGATTTTAATTGAAATATTAATGAGATTTCTATAAAATAATTTGACTGATCATTGTTATGACAAACACACGAATTGAAGTCAGTTAAAATGTTTTCATTTTCAATAGACTCATCGTGGTTAATGTCATAATCATTATTGGATGCTAGAGAATTACAATTTAAACAATAAAAATGTTTTTTAAGGTTGTTGTGCTCAATATCATCAAAAAATTGTTTAAATTTGTATAAACTATTCGGGCATCTATTAGACTTTGGTAAAATCATTACTATAAATTTGAGCAGCATTTCGAGAGTTACATCAGTTAGGCGAAGATGTGTCTTCAGTGCAGTCAAGCATAAAATAAATTCACCTAGTTTCATCGATGCTCCGAAATACAAATCTTCATTAAAATTCGATTGTGCATCCGTTTCTTCTTCATTTTCATCACTGCATCCATTTTCAGCATCACTCCATTGATCAAACTCATCGTCATTTTCTAAAAAAAATGTACACATAATTGTTAATAAGCGAGGTATACGTCGATAGATTGTTCACTGTGCATTTATAGATGTTATTTGATTCTATTCATACAATATTTACCATAACTATCGTTATCAGGTTTGGAAGTAGTAGACTGATTATTTTCGACGGTTAATCCAGTATCATCCACTTCTACTTCACTAGTATGCTCTACGACAGGAACCTCACATTGTACTTCATTAACCGACAAATATTTCAATTTACAAGTAATGATCGCACGCATGATTACGGCGACACCGACATTCGCACACAAAACACGAGAGATCTGTCTTATGCACCCTCTATAGAGTAGTTTTTTCACTCTCACGCATATCAGATACGCGCGCAAAATCCATCCGAATATACGTGTAGACAGACACAATGCTTACTTTAGTAATCAAATTTTCACTGCTTCTCACAGATACATCACTTGCAATAGTTACATTATTTTCCAAAAATACGTTTCTGGATCTCTGTTTTGAATACGGAGAATAATCTTCATAAATTAATGGACGTTTCGGCATTATGTTTTCTACGCATTCTATTTTATGCAATATCGATTGTAAACAAACAAACCACACCAGGGCGTGAAGTTGGATATGTATTTATATATATGCAACATAACCGAAAATATCCTAACCAACGAAAACATCGCTATTGATAGCTATTAAAATGCTGCACGTACTAGTGTTTTGGATTAGAACGAAAACTTATAGTGTGGTATTGGAGGATGATTTGCTTCCATCTAAAAGTGAGGGTGAAATTACAAATGTAAATTATAAAGATAAAGTATTTAAAGGCAAGATTCTAAAAAAAAGCCGTAAGTATTAAAAACTGGATTAAATGCTAGTTAAATTCGTTATACTCATATCCTGTATATTTTTTAGATGACAAGAAATATTTGGAGAAAATCCGAGTGACGAAAGATGGTGAAATTCTTCTGAAAAATAAAGGTGCTGCTAAAAATTCGACTTCTACGGAGCATGAGAAAGTGAAGAAGAGGAATAGGATTGATAAAAATAAAAAACAAGAGCGTGCCTTCGAGAAAAATAAAAAATTATTGAGTGTGGCTTCGATTTTCGGTAATTCGGATGCAGAAGATGACGAAGAGAGAGAGCGCGACGAAAGAGAGCGCGAAGAGAGAGAACGCGAAGAGAGAGGGCGCGAAGAAGAGAGAGAGCGCGAAGAGAAAGAGTGCGAAGAGAGAGGGCGGGAAGAGAGAAAGCGCGAAGAGAGACATCGCGAAGAAAAGAGAAAGTGCGAAGAAAGAGAGCGCGAAGAGAAATAGCGCGAAGAAGAGAGAGAGCGCGAAGAGAGGGAACGTGCATGCGACAATCAGTGGCAAATAAGCCGCTCAAATCTAAGTTTTTTAAACGAAGAAAGTTTAAATTTTTAAAACTCCATTTGAAAAATTTACATTTATTATATATTTTGAACTATAATTTCAGCAGAATTCTAGAGAATATGATTGGGAGCGAGAACGCGGTCGAGAGAGAGAAGTATGCGATCTAGAGAGAGAACGCGGTCGAGAGAGGCACCCTCGAGAGAGAGAATCACGCGATCGAGAGAGACAACGCGAAGAAGAGAGAGAAAGCGATCGAGAGAGAGAATCACGCGATCGAGAGAGACAACGCGAAGAAGAGAGAGAAAGCGATCGAGAGAGAGAATCACGCGATCGAGAGAGACAACGCGAAGAAGAGAGAGAAAGCGATCGAGAGAGAGAATCACGCGATCGAGAGAGACAACGTGAAGAAGAGAGAGAAAGCGATCGAGAGAGAGAATCACGCGATCGAGAGAGACAACGCGAAGAAGAGAGAGAAAGCGATCGAGAGAGAGAATCACGCGATCGAGAGAGAACGCGATCGAGAGAGAGAATTACGCAATCGAGAGAGACAACCGAAGAAGAGAGAGAACGCGATCGAGAGAGAGAATTACGCGATCGAGAGAGAGAATTATGCTATCGAGAGAGAGAACGCGGTCGAGAGAGAGAACGTCATCGACAGAGAGAATATGACTATGAAAATCGGCGAGAGAGAACCCGCTCTTCCGAGGATCCTGATCCACTTCAATTGTGCAGACAAGGAGGAAATGGAAGAGTTCTGCTCTGTGACGTCTGGAATGTTTGGATTGACAAGGCCCAGCTGACTTATTTTTAAAGGTTTAAAAAGACTCCTAAATAGATGCCCCATCGTTTACTGAAAACGTTAATTGGAGTTGAAAACCTGAAAAATATGTGCACACGAGGAAGATCAAGGAGTAAAGACCCTATACCTGACGACATTATGAACGCTGTTGAATGTAAAAAACAAATTCTAAATATTGTTCTTCAATATTATTATTGACCATTTTATTGACATTCTATTATAAATATTTTTCAGATTATGTCAACGAAAAATGTTCACAGCAATTGAGTCCAGCAGAGTTCACGAATGTTACGAATATGATGATTTGCTCTTTAAGAAACCCGAGAAGGGAAGCCAGATGAAATAATTCTTATTTTCTTAATTTATCTGTTTGTTTTTTTAATAAATCAAATAAAATGTATGTTGCATTAATGTATAACAGTTTATTTATTTCGGGAATTTTTTGTTTGTACTAAAAATATATTGTGAAGCATCGCTGCTGCATATCTGTAATATGACAATAACTATTGCAAGGTAATATTTTATTTTATAATATTCTTTAGGAACTATTGCCAATATTCGGGAGGATGAGGTTTGGCGCTATATCGCAAGAATGTGTTCAATTGTTGCTGCACTATATTTGCAATATAATTGCGATAACGGTTGCTAATTGCTTTGCAAGTTATTGGTAATAGTTCCAATTTTTACGCGGGTAATATGCAGAAAAATAAAAATAAAATCCAAAGTTTGTGTATATTATTTCTTCGAACTTAAACCATGAAAATACAACACTTTCACTAACTTTTACATGGAAAAATAGAAACTTTCTTGCATGAAATATATGCAACCTTGTCTATGAACTTATAATTTTGACTTTCTCATAAATAATTACACTGTCGACGTCACGCCTTTAGTGTCTAAATTTTCAGGTATGTCTACTTGAAAATCGTCTAGACCAATTTTGAGCTGTTCAATTTTGAATGCCTTATATGATAATTATTTTAAAATTGGTTGATACGATAAACTTGAAATTTCTCGTGATATCCCTCTGATTGGTATGTTTAATGAAAACTTAGTCATTTTCAATTTTCAGAGTGCCCAAAATATAGTCTGTTTCCAGAATATGGGTTGAGCGTCTCTTTTCTCAATGGAAATACATGTTCTAATTTCTAAAAAGCAAATAGACCATGCAAGTAGTTGTTAAGCCCACAGCTTAAAGGGATAGTATAAGAACTTTTAAGATGGTACAGTTGAGTAATATGGAATAACCATAGATTAAATATTTCAAAATTAAAAAATTCAATTTTTACTGGGCCCTATCAAGTTGAAAATTCTTATCCTATCCCTTTGAGCACTTGGCTTGACAACTCATAAGTTCTCGTTACCTTATACAAAACAAAACAAACTTTTTCCTTGGGAAAAGTCTCGTTACGTCTGGAAACTGAGTGTACTTGCTCTCTGAAAATTATGAAAAACTTCTAAACCACTTGTCTTCTGAACTTATTAATAATTATAAATCTTGAAAAAACATTTTCCACATCACTAGTTTCTCACAGGAATTCCTTCCCTTTATAACATGACAGTTGCGTAGCCACCCAATAGAAATAGGAGAACATCGACTGCAAATTCTGTAAAAACTTTCAACGATACTTAAACGATGAAAATACAATACTTTCACTAGCTTGTCACTTCACAAGAAAATTCTTTCCTTGTATAACCTGATAGTTGTATGCCTTCGTAAGTTCTCGTTACCTTATACAAAACAAAACATGCTTTTCCCTTGGGAAAGTCTCGTTATATCTGGAAACTTAGTGTACTTGCTCTCTCAAAATTGGCAAAAACTTCTTAACCACATGTCTTCTTAACTTATATAATAATTATAAATCTTGAAAAAACATTTTTCACATCACTAGCTTCTCACAGGAATTCCTTCCCTTTATAATATGACAGTTATGTAACCTCCCAATAGAAGTTCTGTAAAAACTTTCTTCAATACTTAAGTGAAGAAAATACAATACGCACACTTTAAACCACTTGACTTCTGAATTTAGTAATCATAAATGAATATTTTGTTTGTACTAAAAATATATTGTGAAGCATCACTGCTGCATATCTGTAATATGACAATAACTATTGCAAGGTAATATTTTATTTTATAATATTCTTTAGGAACTATTGCCAATATTCGGGAGGATGAGGTTTGCCGCTATATCGCAAGAATGTGTTCAATTGTTGCTGCACTATATTTGCAATATAATTGCGATAACGGTTGCTAATTGCTTTGCAAGTTATTGGCAATAGTTCCAATTTTTACGTGGGTACTTACAGTGATAAATAAGGCTAATTCAGTGAAGTCTGCTGTTTATAAATTTCTTTTTTACGACAAGTTCATCGGATCATCTGTAACAGAGAAACAATAATTTATTTTAAAACAAAGAATCATGTTCTATTATCATAAAGTTAATTTATTTGAAGATAATTAAAATATACTTATCTGACAGAGTGAAATCCATTGATAGTATTTTGATCCTAATGCCATCTTTTCTGTAAATGCATTTTGGCACTTGAAACTTTTTGCAGGTTCTAGATTAAACGTTATTGCACACGAGTAGTATGAGTTTTAGGGGGTTTTAACGAAATTTCAATAATATAATTTGTGATAAACTTGAAGATGAACGCGGAGGTTATAAACTAGCAGAATTAAACCAACAGTAGAGTAGTACTTCAGGTTAGAGTGTTAGACATAGTTATAGTACGAAAGTTGGTTGGCACCATGTTATGGGGATATAGAAATCCCTATAACGCAGCTATGAAGTATTAGTCTACTGTCGGTTTCTGCTAGTTTATAACGTTCGCGTGGATCTCCAAGTTTATTATAAACTATATTATTTAAATCGCATTAAAAGCTCCTAAAACTCATACTACGCGTTAGATATTTCTTTTTTGAATAATAATGATCTAAAAATAACGATTTGCTGTACAGACGGTGTCGAAAAAGTAATTATTATTGCAATAATACACAAGCATTTATGTACATTAATTTTTAAAATTTATAACTTATTTAGTTGATGTTAATGATTATTTGTAATTTAGGTATATATACCATTTAATAGTAGTGAAATCTTCTCGCCCCCCCCCCCAAATAAACCTTTTAAAGGTAAAAGTCTGGCAAGTATAAGGTCGTCGTTTCTTCCTGTAAGAATTAAAGATTAATTTTATGATAACCTTAATGTAAAAAAAACTCTTAATAAAACTTATGCAGATAAAACCAAACTTTTATTAACATTCATACAGACAAAATAAAAATTCTTAGAGCTTACTCTAAAATTGAACTTTAATATTCAAACTTCGACAACTATTATGTAGTCGAAATTATAAGTGCTGTAATCTATACAGTTATTTAATTATGGAAATTAAAGATCTGGATAACACTTATATAGACAAAATACTAGTAGCTTTACTGCATACTCTGAAGACGTGTTGATATTATAATCGTCAGATCAACAAATAATATATCTTCTTTCGTCTTGTGAATAAGTGATCGAACACAAATACTGGAAGAATATGTGATACTTATAAATCAAGTTGGAAAACAAATAATTATGTTAGAATGAATGTCTTCTTTTACCTATTCAATGAGTTAATCACAACCACTCAAATCATGATGCTTATGCATTAAGCTAAAAAATCCGAAACTCTAATGTATGAAAATAGGAACGTGTAACCATCTTCGCGTTAAGGGTCTGTTGGACAGATTACCATTTCTTTAGTGTCACTTCTCCTTCGATTATCTATACCTTCGATATGACATAAATTCTCATTTTAATTTTAAGAAAAGAAAGTTATGATATCAATAAATAAATTGGCAAGTTTTTTGTTATAAAAAGTAATTCTTTTCAAATAAATAAATAACCGATTAAATTGAGGAAGGATTATAAATATATGTGTTCATATAAACACTCAATCAAATTGCAGCATGTGAAAAGGTGGATAGCCTGTGAAAAGGTACAGTCGGGTACAATTAAAACTTTGTATAATTGCGACTGCTGTCACGTTCTGTACATGTAATAGAATGGTATGATGTTCTTACATGACATTATCACATGACAAATGTGCCCATAATATGTAGTAATATCATGTTTGTCTAAAATTATTATGTAATTTAACAGATTGTTTCGCATCATGAGTAGGTGTACTAGGTACGTTCTGGCTCCTCTGGGGGGACCTGGCTCCTGGGGGTACCTGGCCCCTCTGCCGTGATAGATGGATAGGGGGGAGCTAGCCCCGCTGCTGTAAGAGGCAGCCCATCTGAAATACATGGAGGTATGTTCTGGCCCCGCTGACGGGGAGGGGGTATAGTGCGGCGGCGGCGGCGGCGGCGGCAGAGAGAGCGAGAGAGATGAAAAAAATAAGCCGTCACGGGACGTCTAGTAGATGCTTAGTTTTTCAATGTTTTTTTATTTAATAAATTTAATTTTTCAGTTAAGAAAAGGAATGTTATTGAAAGAAGCTATTTTTTAAATATCTTTGACTAAATGTAACTGAATATATATAGCTAAGCTGTTGCACTATACGTATACACCGTGGAATAAGTCCCATCGCTAGAACGGTGCCGCTGAAGAGGGGGAATATTCATAGCCTGCGTATATCTATATTCACTGCCGGTGGAGAGAGGGAATACTTGTACCCTGTGTATATCTATATATGTAGCGTTAGAGTGGAGGGGAACACTCGTAGCCTGCGTATATCTATATACACTGTCGGTAGAGAGAGGGAATACTCGTACCCTGTGTATATCTATATATGTAGCGTCTGAGATAAGATGACTGTGCGTGTTCGTGTGCGTGCGTGTGTGCGTACGTGCGCGTATGTGCGTATATGTGTTTGAATGAATGTGTGTATTTGAGTATGCGTGTGTGCATGCATTTGAATCTGTATGTATATATGCATGCATTTTGTGTGCGTTTGAATGTGTGTATATGTGTATGCTTTTGAATGTGAGTATGCAAATGTGTGGGTGTGTCTGTATGTGTGTGTATGTGTGTGTGTCTATGTGTATGTATGTATGCGTATACATGTGTGGGTGTGTGTGTGTGTGTGTGTGTGTGTGCGTATGTGCGTGTGCATGCATGTGTGTGGGTATACATATGGTATAAATAAAATGTACAAATAAATTTTTTAAATAATAAAAAGTATTTTTTATTCAGAAAATTATAATGTAGTTTACAGTTATTCATGTATTTTTTAAACTAACTTCCTAACATCTCCACTGATTGGATTGTATTGAACAATACGATCATGAAGAATCAAACAGTAAGCAGCTGTATTATCGGCGAAATCCTCCCTTGTTTCAAATTCAAGACGTACATCCACAGGCGCACTTTTGATAGATTCATTTTGTTTGGAGCAGTCGATAACTATTAAAGGCAATTTCGTAATAAAATTGGTTTTATTAAGTATAGGCTCATTTTCTTTTCCATAGTATGCGCTTTGGAAATTAGCGTACATATCATATAATACAGCATACTGATTTTGATTTATGTTTAGATTTAGATTTCCATACGGGTAGCACTGAGAGTTTAGAAATAGTTTTACATTACTAATATTACAGTGATCAAAATTACTGGCATTGGCATTTGGTACACTTTTATGTGCAGTCTGGAATGCTAAAATGACAAATCGTGGTTTTTCTAATTGATTAGATGTTTTGACACTCCAAACGTGCTTTGATGTGAGGGGTAATTTTGGGTATTCATACAACTCCCATGTGCGATAAATCATTGTAATTGCTCTATCACGTCCTATATGATTGAGTAGTTTAATTTTTTCTCTATCAGCTACCACTACATAAGGCATCAACCATTCAATTTTCGTTAAATTAATTTTAAAATTTTCGTAAGTTGCTGGATTTCCTGTTCCTTCAACTATAGCAGTATTTAAATCATTTCGTGATCTAGTGAGAATAAGTTCATGCTTAACATTAACCACAATTTTCTTGTAATCTTCTGCAAAGCCAAGCAGCATACTAAGAGGAATAGTTACGTCGAAATAACCTTGGTTATTTGTTATTACCACATCATTTTTATCTGCAGTCCAACCCGAATTTTCAGCAATGGAGCTTTGATTTGGATTGAGCGAAATCCAATTCTTCATAAGGCTTGTTAAGCCAACATTTTTTATTCTATCTATTTCAATAGCATTAATCTCATACCGAATTTCCTCAAACAAATGACAGATGGCATTATTAACAAACTTCGTTTTTTCTACTGCAGCTGTACCAGGCGATTTTGTTAATCGCCCACAAATATGAATCATACTACGCGATGGTAGGAGACACAGATCCTGATGTTGAATTGCAATACGAATTTCATCACTATTATTGAAATATGTCAATGAATATGGCTGATGTGCATGAATCTCGTAATGAGCTATAGACTCATCGAAATCGACACCTGAATGAATGTTTAGAATTTCTTCCATTTTGTTGTAAGCAGCAAACTAATACACAGGATATTTACCACCACGAGGAGAATCGTCCACGATTTTTAGTTTTAGACTTTTTAGAAACTGAATGCTCTGATGCGTGAGCGCTGTGGTAGCTCGCTGTCGACTGATCGTCGGACGACCTTTCGGTCGGTTAATATAGCCTCGACCAACTTTGAGATTATATACTATCCCCATTACTATACTATCTTCATATGCAATCGCACTGTGATAGTTTCTCCTCGAAAATTAACCAATTGTCCGTCTTGATCGACAATACGTATCTGTAAATGATCAATGCTTCTGAAGGTGACTGGAAGGTAAATGACGTGAGAAGGCACTTCTATGATCTTATATCCTGGTGGTACTGCCGGAAAAAACTCGTGTATAGCGTGTCCTTTGCGTTCATTTATATATGCACCTGCAGTGATATTACACTCTATACTTATAGCGTTGACTTTGAGTATAGTGACTGGTAAATCAGAATTATGTGTTTCGTTTGCAGTCAGTTCACGTTTAGTAAAACCTAAAATTGTTCCTATAGAATCGTTCGGTTTGAAATTTATTTTATGGCTACACTTAATAACACTACGTAGTGTATTATTGTTTGGTTTTAAAGTTAATGATATTCCCTTGGGAGTTAACGCTTCTTGAAGGAAGGTCTCGATATCCTCTATTTCATAACTACCTGTTGGTAAAACAATTTCATGCTTATCAACATAAAATTTATTACTACCAACGTCAATATTTGGTATTGAATTAAAGGTTAACAGCTCTATTAGTCCGAGTTCGTACTTGTTATTAGGATTCAGCTCAATCGGTGGAAAATAATATGCTTCGAGTACTGATTTATTTCCTGTTAGACTCAATGTTAGTGTATTCTCCATGATAGTTATTTATCGAATGACTGTCATTCATGTGTTATCTATTTTTTATAGTTTATTCAAAAGAAATTTTAAATAAAGATGGCCGCAATTGTACGTATTGAAATCCTGATATCTTTCATAGTTGTATTTAACGTTAGCATTTTTAAAATACAGTAATAAATCTATAGGTGGTTGTAGATCTCCAAAACTATCAAAGTAGATAACCTCATTTCCTCTCTTTCTATAGGCTACCCAATGAGTACCCGGTCCATTCTTGTCATCTAGATTCACAACAGCTGATTCTTGATAGTGCGAGCCATTAGGAGGTAAAGCGTTACGCATGAAAACACCTCGAAAATTTTTAATTCTCATTGATTTTGCATACTTTTTTATGTCTAAATCAGTTAACGCACGCTTCGGTAAAGCTATTTTGAAGTTTTTTTTTTTTTAAACCTTGCCCATTAACATAAGGCTTAAGGTGAAGACCATAACCTTTGCGATATGGCTTGAGATAAAGACCTTTACCTAAAGCAATAGCTTCCATGGTTTTGTTATGTCTCTGAGACTCTTTTAACTCATTTTGAGCCTTCTTAGCACTATTTACTGCTGTAGCTATTGATGCAGCACCACCAGCTAAAGCTCCAGTTGCACTCAAGCCAGCAAATAATGGAATCAAAAATGGAAGAACTCCACCTATTTTGGCTGGAAGTGGTAGAATGCGAGGTATGTTTATTTGACGTTTCCCACCTGCTTTTTTAACCGCTTCCTTAGCTCCTTTTAAAGCCGATCGAATGACTACGAGTGATCTATTGCTAGGTGTTGCGCTTTTCGACGCAGCTTCAATAATTTTCTTCAATTTAATTATTGGTTTTTTACTTTTTCTACATTTCTTCCGCTTGTTCAAGCCTTTTCCATGTTTTTTCTTTGTTTTCTGTTTCTTCCTGTACGTTGACGACATTTTGATACCCATACCAAATTTTCTTTTAAGATTCATAATATTAGCTACAGCAAAAGCAGCTGCTTTTTCACCAAAAGAACTGTCTTTAGCTCGCACTCTATTCCAAGCTTTTTCAGCTAAAATTTTATCAGCCTCGTGTCTTGCTGTAATATTTTCTTGATTTTGAGAATAAGCAATGTCGTGGTCTTTACAAGCTGCGTCTAGTTGATTTATACCAGGATCACCCCGAGCCAATCGTTTATTCAATTTAGTACCTGGTCCGCAGTACTGATAGCCCGGCAAATGAGCTTCAAACGGTAATCTATTAATGATTTTATTTACTAGACCGCAACCTTTCTTTATCTTTTGTCGCCGATGAGATATCATCATGCACCTTCAAGAGACAATGTGTTAATGAAGTTTGAAATATATAAAGACCCTTTATATACGTTAAGAGTTTATTCGTTGATGGTTTGGGGATCGACAAACATCATGAATTTCAAAGAGCAGCCGCTTAAGCTTCAAGTCATAAATTTCGATAGAGTTGTAGAGACGGAAAAAAAAGAAAAAAGACATGGTGAGCTACTACCTAACACTATACGTGCAGTGTTCTGTGGACCAAGCAACTGTGGGAAAACTAACTGTTTACTAACATTAATAACACATCCTAATGGACTCAGATTTGAAAATATATACGTGTACTCGAAATCACTTAACCAACCTAAGTATAAATTTCTGAAGGATTTATTAGAGCCTATTGAAGGTGTACAGTACTTCGCTTTTAGTGAGCACGAGTCAGTTGTCTCTCCAGATAAAACGCTACCAAACTCTATTATGATTTTTGATGATATAGCCACTGAAAAGCAAGATAACGTAAGAGCATTCTTTTGTATGGGTAGACATAAAAAAGTAGATAGTTTTTATCTTTGTCAATCATATGCTCGCATTCCAAAACATCTCATTAGAGATAATGTAAATTTATTAGTACTATTCCGACAAGATGATGTTAACATTAAACATATCTATAATGATCACGTCAATTCGGATATGCCTTTTGAGAAGTTTAAAGAAATTTGTTCAAAATGTTGGCGTGACGATAATCATGGATTTTTGGTTATCGATAGAGATAGACCAATAAATAATGGTAGATATCGCAAGGGATTTGATTCTTTTGCTATAAATATCATGGAGTAAATGGATAGAGATTATTCCTTCTTAGATAACACAAGTGTTAACATGGCAGACTTTGATCGGGAGAAAATTGTGCTTCAGCATTTAACTCAAGCTCGTGATGCAATCAGACGTAAGCATCAGTTATTAAAGAAAGGACAAGCTAGTTTAGAAAAGACTTTAAATGAAACGTTTAAGCCAATAGTTGATCCATTGAACAAACTCGTAAGGGTGACTGATGAGGGTGGTGTTGCCAATGCTATTACTTCTACAGTACCATTGAAAAAAGAGAAAACAGAATTACGTTTGAAACAGAGAATAAAACCAGAGACCGATTTCAATTCTAATAGAACATTAGAAAAATCTAATTATTTTAATAGCACTGACGATGAGTTCGATGAGACAATACAACCGCATGATACTTCATTTGAGTCTGCTGTTAGTGATATTGATGAAGATGATGATTCGCAGCATAACGATAGTGCTGATAAATCCTTTGAAATAACTGACACAGATAAATCTTCAAATACATCTAATTTGCTGTTCAATGATTCAATTGTAGGAGAATATATTCGACAATTACATGATAATCCACAGAAAAGTAACAATTTAGATAAAACATTTGGTGTTTGCTTAAAACAAAATAAATATGTGATTGGTAACTCTCCTATTTATTTTAAAAATGAAAGTGTGACAGTGAACAATAAATCGTATGTAAAGACTCTCGGATTAATGGAACTTCTCTTTCAGAAAGAACCTAATACTAAATTAATTAGTTCATTGGATCAAGATAATTATATGGAAATTATTAAAAGTACTAACGTTCATAAAATAAGATTTGACGCGAATGAAAAATATCGCTATTCGAATTTGAATAAATTTAAGACTTTCATTAAACCCAATTTATCTCCTATCACAAGCGGTACTAAGAAGCGAAAATCTATTGGTGGATACGGTCTTTTGCCTAGATACAAAATAGCTAGAAAGAAAACAGCATTTGACTATGTGTACTGGGATGATCCGAACGAGCTTGTTGATAGATTAAGATTACTCATTGCAGAACAAGCCGCTGGTAATCTTAGTCATGTCAATGAAATTCATTCTATCATAGAGGAACTCCGAGAAGCTGGTTATGTATATTAAGAGAACCCTTTTACAATTATCATCAGTATTGAAATGAGTGTCGACGTGTTTGGTCGAAAATTGAGCAAAAAAAAGGAGGGCTCTCGAGGTCCACCTGGAATAGGATATAAAATTACAGAAGACGATCACTATGATGCAGATAATAAGAGAATCTGTAACGTCGCTTATCCACATAAAGCCACTGATGCAGTAAATTTGGACTTTCTTTCTCAATTAATTGAAGCTGAACTAAAAAGTTTCAAGAGTACGATTATTGAATTACAAAAAAATATTAAAAAAATAGAGGTTACAATGAACCAAAGACATGAAGAATTTTTAAGATACATTAAAACAAAAGAATAAACCATTAGAGCATCATAATGAGTATTGACGTATTTGGACGTGAATTGAGTAAAATAAAGAAAAACTCTTCTAATACTGGTTTCAAAATCACCAAAGATGGGCAGTACGACGCTGGAAATAAAAGAATTTGTAATCTTGCTGATCCTCAACAAGAGCATGATGCAGTAAACTTGCGAATACTACGAAAATCTTCTCAAAATGATGTTACTATGCTTATGAATATAATTACTAAGCTTCAATCGAATATCAATTACATACAGTTTGAATTGGAAAAACAGAAAAAGATTATCGCTAAATTAGAAAAAAACCTTAAACAGTCCACTTATAAATATGGTAAATACGGAACAACAGAGAGTTGTAGAAGAGTTACACAAACCAGCACGTCGTAATTATACACGTCGAAAAGTTGATATACGAGGAATAGATGAAACATGGCAAGCTGATCTTGTGGAGATGCAAGGATATTCTAAAGAAAATAAAGGTTTTCGCTACCTATTAACTATTATCGACACATTTTCAAAATATGCTTGGGCAGTTCCAGTTAAACAGAAAACTGGTATAGATGTCGCTAAAGCAATAAAGTCTATATTGAAAAAAGGACGTGTTCCAAAAAATATTCAGGTGGATCAAGGCAAGGAATTCTACAATACACATTTTAAAAGTCTAATGTCAGCATATAAAATAAATCTATATTCTACGTATAGTAATCTTAAGGCATCCATTTGTGAGCGATTCAATCGCACTCTTAAAAATAACATGTGGAAAAAATTTAGTCTACAAGGAAATTATAAATGGGTTGATACTCTTGCTGATTTAGTTGAATCTTATAACAATCGGAAACATCGTACTATTAATATGAAGCCTAAGGATGTGAACAAGAAAAATGAAAACAAAGTCCTAAGACGATTCTCTTACAACCGACGACTATTCATAAAACCGAAATTCAGAGTAGGCCATAAAGTACGAGTGAGCAAGTCTAAGCATGTTTTTGAAAAAGGTTATACGCCGAACTGGTCTACAGAAATTTTCACAATTCAACGTATTTCCAAGACAATACCTGTTACATATCATCTACAAGATAGAGGCAATCCCATCGCAGGAGGTTTTTATGAGCAAGAACTGCAGAAAGCTATGTATCCCGATGTATATCTTGTGGAAAAAGTACTTAGAAAACGTAACAATCAAATTTTTGTTAAATGGCTAGGATTTGATGAATCACATAATTCTTGGATTGATAAAAATACGATGAAAGAATGAAAAATTGGGAAAAAATAAATGTAACAATAAAATGTATTTATAGTTATAAAAAATGTTTTATTTAAAATAAAAATAGTTTTTTAATTATACAGTGTTGAATTTTATTTTATCGCAACAAATAAATATCATTACGCATGTCGTTACATTAATAGACGAATTTGAATCTTCACAACCATAATATTCTAAGTATAAAGAATAGCGCTGTAGTCTTTCGGTTATATCAATATAAAGATTGTAGTGTTTATTCATTGCTCTAGAGATTCGATCAGGTAGAGCTAATGAAATTCAGCATTAAGCTCTAGAATAATTCGAGTATCCTCATGTTTTAAGTCCGTTACAAGATAACTTTGATTTTCATTCAATTCATGAAAACTTCTTTCTTGTAGCGGGCCATGACCTCTCATTGATATGTTATTTAACATTTCGATATCCATGATTATAGTTTAGATGATTATTTAATTTTTATTAAGAACAGAGGAGTACAATGAGAAGGAAGAGGGGGATACTACTGCTCGTAGTCGATTCTTACGCAACAATGAGTTTCGTCTACGGTGCTCTTCACTTTTTAAGATCCTTACCCCACTACTTTACTTTTCAAGCCCCCTCTCTTCTCTGTCGAGCAGAGAGAGGGAGGCTCTCTCTCCTCTACTTAGATTTTCAATTTATGAAATGCGTATAATGTAGAATGATTTTTTAGTATAGGTCCAAGCATATGATTCATTATTATTATACGTTTTTAAAAAGGATCTGCGATAACATCCTATTTAGTTCTATAATACGACGTTGGAAGCGCTCACGATCTCGCGCAAGTTGTTCCCATGGTCCTTTTCTGAATCTTATCC
>JACCIB010000868.1:0-76095 GCA_018906965.1 Philotrypesis tridentata
GATAAAATTATATGACTTTTGATATTCAGGATATCCAGAAAGTTTTGTTGCATTACCGGGTTTGAAATTGTCAAATGAAGAGGAAACTATGTATTGTGGTGCTATTTATTTAAATTCAATGAATGAAAATAATTCTAAAGAAAGCGAGAATTCAGGCAAAATTGAAAGGCAAAGATTATTATGGATAACTATAATTTAAATCATTTTGTCGCGAAGAAAGCGGAAAATCGTAGAAAAATTAATTTTGAAAAATGAGGATATTTGTTGGTTAGAAGGTGAAAAGTTTGGAGTATGTGAGGTAGAAGAACATGAGATAAATTTAACTGATGAAAAATCTGTATACGTAAAACAATTTCCTTTAGAATATACATTAAAGCAAATTGCTATTTTAGAAACAAAAAAATTAATTGAAAATAAATTAGTCAGACCGTCAACAAGTCCTTTTAATGCTCCAGCTTTTGTCGTTCCTAAAAAGGGTTTGACAAAAGATAGTAAGAAAAAATGGAGATTAGTAATAGATTATAGGAAATTAAATGCTAAAACTATATCAGATCCATATTTGTTACCGAATATTACGGAAATTTTTGATAATGTCGGTAAGAATAAATATTTACAACAATCGATATGGTTTCTGGATTTCATCAGGTAAAAATGAAAGAAGCGGATATTCATAAAACTGCTTTCAGTGTTCATCCTTTAGGTAGATTTGAATTTAAAGTACTACCTTTTAGTTTAGTCAATTCTCCTCGAGTTTTTCAAAGAATTCTTACAAGAGTATTAGGAGAATTATTAGAGAAAGGATTTTGTTTTGTGTATATTGATGACATTATTATAGTTGCTAATTCAATTGAAGAACATAACGAGAGATTTAATTTAATTGCAGAAAAACTTAGAGAGGCAGGTCTTAAATTAGAGACAAGCAAATGTAAATTTTTCCAGAAAGAAGTTGAGTTTTTAGGACATATAATTAGTGAACAGGGTATTAAAACCGATCCAAAAATAGTAGAAGCTGTTAACGAGTTCCAATTCCGAGAACGAGGAAAATATTCGAGAATTCTTAGGTTTAGCTGGTTATTATAGGAGATTTATTGAAAATTTTGCAGATATAGCAAAGCCATTATCTATACTTTTACAAAAGACGGAAACATTTGTGTGGACCGACGTGAGACAAAAAGCTTTTGAAAATTTGAAACATGCATTAAGTTCTGCGCCCATATTACAATTTCCAGATATGGAAAAACCTTTTATTATTACTGCCGATTCGTCAAATTTTGCTCTTGGTTGTGTACTTTCGCAAGGAGAAATTGGTGAAGATAGACCAGTAGCATTTGCTTCTAGAGTTTTAAAGGCAGCAGAAAAAAATTACCATACATATGAAAGAGAAGCTTTGGCAATAATGTTCGCTGTAAAGACTTTTAGGAATTATATCTATGGGAATAAGTTTTATATTGTTACTGATCATAAGCCATTATTATCGTTTAAAACTGCTGATAAAAATTCGAGAGTACAGCGGTGGCGTTTGAAATTATTAGACTATGATTATGAAATTATTTATAAACCGGGAAAAAATAATGTAAATGCGGATGCTTTGTCGAGAAATCCAGTAGATAATATTCAGATTAATGTAGTTACTAGAGCTCAAAAAGCGAAACAGTTAAATTCTAAAGAGTTTACAGAAATTTTGTCTAATGATCAGAAAATAGAAAAGTTCAATGAAGCTAGGATTAAGCAAAAAGAGAAAATTAATAAAAAAAGAGGAAATAAAAATAAACTAGTTGCTGAGAAAAATAATAGTTTAGATTTGCCAAAGGTAGATAAAAATAATAGTGAATTATGGGATAAGTCTATAGATAAAAATATTGTATATACTAAAAAACTAATTCAATATAGAAAAGACAATATTATACATTTTATAGATGATAAAGGCAACGGTTTGGACATAAATACTAACAATTTTATTAAGGGAAACAATATTTCCTTTAATATACGATTAAATGAGGTAGAAATAGCAACTTTTAAAGCACTTAAAATTTTTGTTTTATGTATTGATGTAACTCAATCAGTTTTCATGATTAAAGAAAAAATGTTGCAGATTTTTAAGCAATTAAGGAGTATTTTATTATCTGAGAAAATTGATCATTTTAGTATTTCAAGAGATATAAAAATACATAATTTAAATTGGTCAGATATAGAAGAAATTTTAGTGCAAGTATTTGAAAATTCTAGAGTAAAAATAGTGGTTTGTTTGAATTATATGCAATACGTAGATTTAAAAGATAGAGATAAAATTTTTCAGGAAAATCATGATAGTTTATTAGGGGGACATGCAGGTGTCATTAGAACTTTTAATCGTATAAGAGCTAAGTATTTTTGGGAAAATTTAAAACGGGGCATAGAAGACAGAATCAAAAGTTGTAAAGATTGTCAGAGAAATAAATTGAAAAGGGTAAAAACACGTCAACCAATGGTAATTACTGACACTCCTTTCAAAACGTTTGACAAGGTAGCTATGGATGTAGTAGGACCTTTGAATGTGACTAAAAATAATAATAAGTACATTTTAACTATACAAGATCAACTTTCTAAATATTTAATTGCAGTACCGTTACCTGATCAAACCGCTGAAACGGTAGCTGATGCTTTCATAAAAAAATTCATATGTATTTTTAGTTCTCCAAAAGTAGTGCTAACTGATAGAGGTACAAATTTTACAAGTAAATTGATGAAAGCTGTGGCAAAAAGGTTTAAATTTTCAAAAATTGAAACAACTGCTTTTTCACCACAATCTAATGGTTCTTTAGAAAGAGCTCATCACCCATTGTGTGAATACTTAAAGAATTTTTCTTCTAAAAATATTTCTTGGGATGATTTATTAGAATTAGCACAGTTTCAATATAATACAAGTATTCATAGTGCACATAAATTTATGCCATATGAATTAGTATTTGCTTATCCATCAAATTTACCTTCATCTGAACCTTTAAGAGTTTCAGAACAATTACCGACATATAATAATTATTTATCTAATTTAATTACAAATATGAAACAAATTGCTAATTTAGCCCGTGAAAATTTAATAATTTCAAAAGAAAAGTCCAAAACATACTATGACAGGTTTATTAAACCAGTAAACTTCGAAATTGGAGATGAGGTATGGTTGATTAAAGAACGAAAACCTGGAAAATTAGAAAAAAATCATAATCTTGGACCTTTTGAAATTATGGATGTATCAAAAAATGGCAATATTACTATAAATAAAGAAGGAAAGCAAATAGTAATTCATGCAAATAAATTAATATTGTTTAAAAAGAAAAATTAATAGAATCAATTTCATTTCAGAATTCAAGATGGTGTTTATCTTTATTATCATTTTTCAAATATTCTTAAAAGTTACTGAAGCTACCATAGGCTACGATTGCGGCTCATCGGCGCCTAACATAACAACATACTCTTTATTGGACTCTGGAAATTGCGACTTTCAAGACAATCAAGTAAATTCATCAAGTACTATTATTGAACTTATACAAATAGTAGATTTTCGTTCTATTCCAATTATTCAGTGTAAAGTTGAAATCCATAGAACTATATTTTCTTGTGGAATTTTCGGACATTTGATACCAATTGAAAATGCGGAACAACAATACATCAAAGAATTAAGTTACGAACAATGCGAGTTAATTCATGAAATGGGTATTTTTAAATATGACAATTTTCACACTATTTCGGATTTAAAAATAAATTCAACAACTACTAAAGGCATTGATTTTGCGGGAAGTGCGGCAGATAGATCGTGTTCTGGTGCTGCTTATGCAGACAATTTCGGATCATGGAATAATGTTTTTGTTCGTGGCTTAATCAAAATTACGTTGCTACAAAATAATGCTAGAGTAAATTTAAAAAATGATAAATTAACACTAAGTTCAGGAGCAGTTTGTAAATTTTCGAATAAGAATTGTATGGACATGGAGGGAGGAAATACGTTTTGGCATATTTTACCGGAAGGAAAATGTTTTGAAAATTCATATGAAGTATTATTTAAAGGAGTAGCAATTAAATCTTTTAGTACAGATAGTAAAGAAATAGTTTATTCTGTAAATGCAAATGAAATAACATTTGCATTAGCTACAAAAAATGTCGAAGTTCATTGTGATAGAGAGTTGATTCGCACTGAGCATCCAAAATTGTTTATTGCGGAAAAAGATAGTAATTTAAATAAATATTTTTTTGATGTGGATAAAGTAAATGGAGAAGTAGTTAATAGAGTTAATTTAGATTTGTTCACATATGTAAATTCTAAGTTTGTTTATGTAGAAAGACATTTAAGAAATCAAATTCATGATTTATATATTAATTTAATTACTGAAAAATGCGAGCTTGAGAAAAAGGTAATTCAAAATTCTTTATCCATTGCCAATATTGCTCCTGATGAGTTTGCTTACAATATTTTGAAGAAACCAGGTTATATGGCGAAAGTAGCAGGAGAAGTTGTACATTTAATCAAATGTGTACCAAAATCAGTAGTAGTATTACATACAGAAGATTGTTATAATCATTTACCAGTTTCTTTGGGAAATGAAACTTGGTTTTTAACACCAAAAACCCATATATTAATCAAGAAAAGTAGTAAAGTAGATTGTAATACAATTGTACCAGCGTATTACGAAATTGATGGACATTGGATTAAACTTATACCGAAGCCAACAGTGTCTATTCCACCGAATGTTATCAAACCAGATACTCATTTGGGATGGACATTTCAAGCTGTGAAAAATTTAGCGACGAATGGCATTTATTCGCAAACTGATTTGGATAAATTACAAGAACAGTTAATGTTTCCTATGGAAAAAACACAAATTTTGAATGCTATTGCAAAAGATATAGCTGGTGATGTAACAGATGGAGTTACATTTTCAGAAAATACGTTAACAAGTATTGCAGAAAGTACTTGGAAAAAAATATTTGAAAAACTTACTACGTGGGGATCTTTTTCATCAGGAATTTTCATGATTATAGTAATACTACACATTTGCAAATTAGCAATTGACACTATAATAAGAGGATATGCTTTACATGCAGTATATGGATGGTCTATTAGACTATGTGGAGCAGTTTTCAGTTCTTTAACCCATTTATTCATTTCTATGGGAAATACAGAAAAAATGACGAATTATGCAAAATCAACAAAATATAAAGAAGAAAAAGAAGAAGAGTTAAAGGAAGTTAAAGTCATTTCGCAAAATTCTCAACCTATGGAAGTAGAAACATCATTTACAAAAGCAACTTGTTTACCATCTATTCCTAATACACCGCTTTATATTTATCCATCTAATACAAAATCTCAAAATTCTATAAGTGTTTCTCAGAGCTCGAATTTAGATATTTTTTCATTGGATTTACGTTAATTTTTATTGTTTAAATGTTGTTTAAATATTTCATAAATGTCTTACATTATTTAGGGCCCCGAGGGAATTACATCTAATGATGTAATGTATTCATTTTTATACGCATTTTAAATAAGGATATAATTTATTTTATTTTATGTATTTATTTGTAATTTAGAAATAGGACAACAATATCATTTTATCAGCTAATATTTTAAATTTTTTGTACTTAGAAACCAATTGTAAATTTTGAATTTTGAAATTTAATAATTTTTTATTGCAATTTCATTGCAATATCTTGAGCCCCGAGGTGTAACGTCCTACGACGTTATTTATTTTTAAATCTATTATTTATTAATTTAAACTATTTTTTCAAAATTCAAAACACAAATGATGATGTCAATTTCGAAACGTTATATTTTGAATGCGCGCTGTAATTTTGTAACACATGTCAGCATGTGTTACTTATTCGGCAATCGTTATACTTTAAAACTGATTATTAAGCGTTACACATTAAGAGTTGGTCAACGTATTCGGACTTTAAAAGAGTCGAATTGGCCTCATTTTAATTAGTCTCGTGTTTAAGTCCGAACTCCGTACCTCGCGGTTCGTCAATTGCGGAGATATTTATTGTACTTCTAAGTACTAGATTTTGAATAAAGAAACATATACATTTTTAAACGTGAGGTGTAATCATTTGCAGAGCCATTCAATCCTACAATCTACAAGTTATCAGAAACGAGAAAAGCAGAAACTCAGCCACAAGTAACAATTATATACGCGCTCATAAATAATCTAAATAAAATCCTGCATGCTCTCAAATACATGTCCTACCTATGAGGTGAGAGTGTAGGTGGGACGTAACAATATAATATAAATATTGTAAATTTATAATCTATGTAGTAATATATTAAATTTAATTATCTCATATAAATTTAAATTAGTCTATTGTATTTTATTAGTAAATATGTAATACGTTATAAAGACTATATAAAACTTGTATGAGTGTATTAAATTTTAGGACTTGAATTGTTTTTTATATAAATTTACTTTATTTATGAGAAAATAAAAATGTATCTATGTAATTATACTTCCTTTTTTGTTTTTGCATAATATAATTAATAATAAATTTTAAAACATTTGATCATATTAAAAGAGATACTTCATTCCATTTGCTTTGCTTATACTAAAGTATTTATTTAACTGTACATTATTTCACTTTAATTTAAGAAACCTTGAGATTGAATATAGTTATATATTTCAATCTCAAGGTTTCTTAAATTTCGTAGAACATTATTTGATAGTTCTATAGATTCACGATTTCTGTAATCAATAAGTTTAAATGACTTATCATAAATCCTCAACACATCTTATCTTCTCAGAAATGCTTCATAATGTATTATATATTAATAACAATTTTAACGATGATTTACAATTTATCGCATTTGTATAATATTCCAACAATTCCAACGAATGTTATTCTTTCAGTCCTCTTGAAATCTAATTACTATCAGCTATTTTGCTTCAACCATTTTGCTTCAATCAAATTGAACAACAGTGGAATAGGCTTACAGGGGAACCCACTATAAACAAAAGGGTTTTTAGGTTAATCCCAGTGGTATTACCCTAAAAATTAGATTAGAATTGCATTACATTCCTAAAAGACTAATGCAATACCACTGCGACCACCCTAAAAACATTTTGCGAACAGTCATCGATAAAATTGTTACAAATATTATTGTTATGTACAAAGCAAGAATAAACTATTAAGATTAAAATTATAAAAGATAAAATATAGAATTTGAAAAAAAAAACAATAATTTAGTGGATTAGGCTTACAGGGGAAACGCGCCATTTCTATTTACCTCAAAGGTGGTGTTGAACCAATAGAACTTTTAACTTATAATTCTATATAACATTTTTCGTAAATTATATACACAGTAAATAATACCTTTACACAGTAAATTTTTTACTTCTATTTAATATTTGAAAATGTTGTCAGCGTCGTTATTTATTATATTGATCTAAGTTATATTCAATTAATATTAAAACTAAGATTGAGGCTATAGGGCATGGCGAGTGGAGCGAGCAAGGGGTTACCCCCCTATAGTGTGTGTGTGTGTGTGTAGTGACGTGGTGGATTTACCGTCTGTGGGGAAAGCTCGGCACCATGTAAAAATTGCAAAATATGAAAAAAATGCTGATTTCATCAATTTTGACCCTCTGTAGCTCGAAGGGGCTTAATGGAAAAAAATCTAAAAAAATTTGGGGAGTTGTATTTCTCCAAGTAGAAGAGATTTGGGATAGTTTGAATTAAAAAAGATTTTAACCGGTTGATCTCACAGAAAATCACCCATATTATATATATATATATAAATAAGCCAATCCGAACTTATGCAGACATAAGCATTGTTAGAATTCATTATTTTAAATAAACCCAGACGTATGCTGACACTGATATATGTGTATCATTACTTGTGTGGGCGTGACATCTAAGATGAGATTACTCAGTTTTGTCAGATTTATTGGCGGTCCTTGGCATGTAAGATAATTTATAATTAGACTAATAACTTTCGTTTTTGTATTTTACCCAAGCGAATTATAATTCAATTTACAGTTGATATAGAACTCATTCTAGCCTATGCGAAGTATAGTCCTATATCTGTATTTGATCCATTACCGGCTGTGTACCTTTCGAAATTTTGGTTGTTAATTACGACACTTACTAACAGAACTTTTACGTGTTCGTGAAATTGCATTGAGCTACCTGCTTAAATACCTCGAAAGAAATATTACCCGGACTCATAAAACCTTGGCAACACCACTGTTAATCGGGATAATGAACAGTCAAGGATGGTAATCGACCAATCCTCATTTGCCACTAAGAAGCAAGTATCACAGCCCCGATGTTAGTATAATGCTATGTCATTGCCTAATGTTAGTCCGCAACGATTGCAACACGTCATGGCAATCAGCCAACGCCAAATGCATATGTATGCATTATAGGCACACGTAATTGCGACGACCGTTGCTTTGCATATATATTAAATTATCTATCTCCTTAAATATATTCATTTCATAAAAATTAAAACATATTTCTTTTTGGATAATGAAATAACTAGCTATGGTTTTGAAAATATAAACAGTAGAAAATAATCTTTAGTACTTTACCTTGAGAAACTTGGGATGTTACAAAAGTTTGAATAAGCGTATCTGTGGTTTGAGTGTATAAACTCAAAGCATATCTGAGACTTTGTAGTTCTGGAGATTTCTCTAGAAAATTTTTTTTTAAACCATTACCAGCGGCATGAAAATAAGTTTTAATGGTATCTAAAGCAACATCGAGAACTGCACATTGTTTCGGTGATAGGTTTTTTTCCACTTCTTTAGAAATGTCCTTTATAAAAAAAATGTTGTGATTAAAAATAATTATTTTGATTGACTAACAAAGAGAGACCAACCTCCACGAAACAGATTTAACTCCAACATTTGGAATTGATTTCTGATACCTCAAAATGAATTGAACCATTTTTATTTTGCTTAAGGGGTTATGACAGGGTTAGAATTATGAAAATATCTTTTTTTTTATTCACTTTTTTCACAGTTAACACTCTGTAGAATGTGGTCCTGAAAGCCGTTTTTTGCTAAAAACATTTTCCTCGAAGATATAGACAAAAAAACTGATAAATCTGTTTCAAGTAATTTATTGAAAAATCGTGATTTTTAAATATTTTAATTAGGCCAAACTTGTGGAAAGGATTGTTCTACCACACTTTTTGAAGAGTAATTTCATGAGAAATCTTACTGAAAATACGACTTAAAAACCTTTTTACAAACCGTTTTTTTCTCAAGAGTTATTAATTTATTTCCGTAAAATAAATAAAATCCGTAAAATGAATTTTTCTATGTGTGATTTTATGTTACTAAACTCAATGTGTTAAAATAAAGGCATTCAAAAAATTTGAATTTGTCACTCGAACAGGTTGTGTCTCACAGCGTCCGATCGAGAATGAAGATTACTGTTTCATCGGTATAGTAGAATTTTCTGTAAAGCAGCAGAAAGCAGCCAAACAGCTGTTTTTCATCCACGACACTAGATCAGTGCAGTTAGTCTGCTAGCTGCTGTAACAATGCTTATAACCTCAGTGGTGTAAGGTATTGTAAAAGTGCAAGAGCTTCTGCAGAGTATAGCTGAGTTCATTTGTATGATTTATATTATAAACTTTAAATACCTTTTACTCAAATTTAGTTTTTTCATGCTTTTTGTGTGCTTGCCGCAGCTTTCTGAAGGAACCGTACCATCAATCCTGATAAACCAAATTGGAGAACCTTCCTTATGAGTATGGTCACAAACTGAGTGCAGCAGTATTGGCAAAGATAAGTTCAAAGTGAGTGTTACGTATGTTTACTTATGTAATATTCACTATAATTACTAATATTGTGAATATATGTTTAATTAATTATATTAATTTTGTGTTTTTCAGGAATCTGTTCCACTTAGTCTGAGACCAGACTCATAAGGAAGATTTGGCACTTTGATTCATCAGGATTGATGAAAATCATGATTTTTGGTAAGCAAATATATTTAATTGTTTTTAAATGTTATACTCACTTTATGCATATTATTTATGCATAAAGTGATGTATAATACTTACATTTCAAATGAAAAATGTAGTTTTTAGAGCACCTACATATGTTTATTTTTTATAGCACTAATAATTTTTCTTTTTTTTTCAGGTTTTAACCCTGTCATAACCCCTTAATGAGTCTTTACTGTTGCGAGTTTCTTTCCTTTTATCAAAACTTCTAATAAGCGTAGCACTGCATTTTTCTTAAAAAATTATTCTAGGTTATTTTTACAAGAAGAATGTAAAAGTAGATAGAATACATTATTTTCATCAAAAGTTGAAAACATGTAAAATTATGTATATATATATTTTTATCTACAACTTTTGACTTTTAATTTTTAGATTCGTAGTCAAATCGATGTGAATTGATTTATCAGTAAAAAAGGACTATTGGAGATAATTAATAGCAAAATAACTTCACTTAAGTAGATAAAATTACATAAATAAAATAAGTATAAAAATAACAGCTGAGGCTGATTTCAATTTAAAGTACAGAAATCAGTTCCCAACGTTTCAACTAAATGTGTTCCCGGAAATCGGATGGTTTTCTTGTAGGTACTATATATACCATAACTCCACTTAAAGCATTTTTGACATCCGGTTTTCCAGCAATATGGTTTTTAAACAATCGCGACATATCTTCTATTTTTGCATTGGCTGCTAGATTTTTTGCATTATCTGTTAGACTTTTAAACATCATCTGAAATTTACATGTTCATTATTATTTTGAAATAAATAAATAAACTAATAGATAATAGATAAACCATATGTTTGCAAATATTTCAGATATAATTCAGGTAGGTGGACATTTTTCAAAAATTGTTTTCCAAATATTTTAATTTCGAAAAATTGTTTTCCAAAACTGTTTTCTCCACGAAGTAATTTCCAAATAATTTTATTTCCAAATAATTTTATTTTAAATAATAATTTTATACTACTATCGTGATACACTATTTCCGAATGAATACATATATTCCATTTACCTTCTAATGTAGTTGCTTCTAATGCTCGATATTGATAGAATGGATAATTAAGAATTTAATCATCTCTTCGAGCCATGATTTTTATTAACGCCAACGTTTCGAGCCCAGTAAGGCTCCTCTTCGAGGCAATTAATAATAATGTTGGTTTTTAAAACAACATACTAACGAAAAACCGTCCTGATCGGAAGCTTAAGGACTGACTCGATACGCAAGTACGCAAATATATAATTTTTTACTATAAAATCTCCTGTTTTCATCAGATGGTGGTGCATCACCATCTGGCGACACCGCGAGTTTTTGTAGTCAGTGTTCTGATTTACATTCATTTGTCTATGTTTATCTAGAAATTCATTACAATTGAGGGTTATACAAAATTCTCCGTTGCGTAAAAAATTCCGCGGGGCTTGCGCATTTGCAAAATATCCTAGTGAAATTATTCAGAAACCTACTAAATTATGGTCGATCATGGAAGAGATCTGGTTGGAGTTGATAAGGTATGGTGCTACTTTTCATCTCAGCTAAAACATATATAAGAATATTCAGCAGAAAGGATTGCAGATGTAATACAACTATGCGTACATATAATGGTGGCATCAGCTTTTGTTAAAGTAAACAAACCGCGAAATGCCGCCAAAAACCGGTTGTTGTTGTTGTTGTTAATACACTATAGTGCTTATATTTCGACATGTGATGGACTATATGACGCATTGGCCTTTTATATTTTATGTATAAGTGTTAGTTTTTGTGGTTCGTAACATAACACAGTCCTTAACATAGGATGAAACTTTCTCTAAGAATATAATGTGATTGGCTTATTACATTTTTAGTAATACCTAAGTGTTATAAACATTATAAACTGCATTATAAACTTGTTTTTTTTCCTGTCAATATAATCATGGAGAGGGATACATATCATCATTTTGCGGTAAAAATAGTTGATGAATATTTTGAAGTACTGAAAGACAAGATACCGGGTTCGTCGCTGTTATTATATGATTAATTTGAGAGTATCCACGTACACCACATAGCTGCTCGAGGTAGGAGTATACGAAAACAACCTGTTCACCATATTCCTACATTATGGAACTTGTATGATGCAGTTTTGACTCGAACAGCTTGAACATTTCGATGGCTGGCTCGACCGTCTTCGGTTAGTCATTGGTAAACAGCATCCAAACTTTTATGCATTTTTAGTTGAGTTAAGGCGGTCTGAAACCCGTAGTGACCGATCAGTAATGGCGCGGCAAAAAAATACTTGGATCTCAAATAATTTAATGAATTACGCAAATCCAAGAGTTACTTGCCTTTCGTATTGGCAAGATTTGTATAATCAAAATTTGTAAACATTGGAGAGAAAAGCTTGTCCGAAAATTAGTAGCTGTCGGTAGTAGTAAGTTACGTCAGATTACAACTGCTAATTTTCGGAGATCTATGTATTTTTCTGCCGCGCCGTTACTGACTGGTCACTTTGAGTTTCAGAACCACTTAAAAAAAGAGCAATACGATACTGAAATAATGTTGCGACAACTTCGAATAGTCCAGAAAGTCAAGAAATTTCAAGATCGAAACAGAAACAAGCCCGAAGAACAAATATTTAAAATTGTATCAAATTACATAGGTCTACAAAACGAGACCGATTTTTTTGTCCAGAAATCGGACCATATTTTTCTGAAGGTTTTCGATGTGCTGGTTTCAAATCTAACCGCAGAATTGCTATATCACGTAAATATTATGAGATGTTCTAACCTAAAAGTGTAAAAACACCATTTTTTAATATATTTGAGGTTATGTAACAACATATATTTTTTTTATCAAAAAACCGTACATAGTATCAGAAAATTCAAGTCTTTATCTTTAAAATGCCGTTGAGTTTACCCAAATATTTTTTTTGCAGAGATATCACATTTTGAAATTTTCAAATTTATAAATTCTACACTATTCGAAATAGTATATTATGTGCCTAGGCCGGGAAAATAAGGTATGTCCCAGATTGCATGTGTATTGATGTATGGCTTCGTCTTGCCTGTATGGCTTCGTCTCGGGTGGCAATACACATGCGATCTGAGCATTCTTTATTCTCGATCGTGGTGCGTACGCTACTTTACGCGCAGCGGATGGGAAATATCACTATCGGGTCGCTGGCACGTAAAACTACTTAATCCATTAACGCCCAGAAGGACTGATTTCGACACCAAAGTTTGAATCGTCACCGAAGTTAAAGAGAGAAAATTCGAATACCATAGTTTTTGATGTATTAAAACTACTCTTTTCAGTGATTGGGACCAAAATTTTCCAAAATTTAATTTGATCATTCAAAAATCGAAAATAATCAAAAAAATACAATTTTTGAAATTTAATTTTGTAATCAATTTTTCGACTACTTTAGACTTTTCTGTACACAAAATCCCTATTCCAAAAGTGGTCTCGAGGTCCAAATTGAGAGAATCCGTGGTCGTTTATATGAAAATCTTTTGGTTTTATGAACACAGATTTTTTTCTCTGAAACTATTAACTTTTTTAAAAATTTCATAAGAACAAAAATGTCTTAGAATTTATTAAAGAATTCTTTTTAATTTTTGCAGATTAATCTGGTACAATTTTTGATTTTTCGATAAGTCAAAAACTCGAAATTTCGAATAACGCCCTTTAAAAATCTGAAAAAATTTGAAAGCATTCTTTGATGAATTCTAATTATATTTTTACTCTTATAAAATTTTTATTAAGTTCATAGTTACGAAAAAAAAAATCTATGAATTCTATTTATGGTAATTATTTCACAAATTTTTATTAAATTTAATGAATTTAATGAATTCTAAGATAGATGAATGAATGAATTCTAAGATACTTTTGTTCTTTTGAAATTTGTAAAAAAGTCCGTAGTTTTCGAAAAAAATATCTATGAATTCTATTTATGGTAATTATTTCTCAAATTTTTATTTTTACATAGGCCGCTATTTTACACAAAAAAATAATTTCGGGCATAACCGCCCACGGACTCTTTTAATTTGGACCTTTGGAAATGCTATTTTGTGTATAGAAAAGTTTAAAGAGGTCCAAAAATCGATTACAAAAGAAAAAATTTCAAAAAGTTGATTTTTTTTATTATTTTCGATTTGCGTGATAAAATTAAATTTTGGAAATTTTTTGTTCCCACCATTGAAAAGAGCAGCCTTTAAGGGGACGTAACCACCTTAAATTGTCAAAAAATAAAACTTTGAATTTTATTTTTATATTCGTCTTAATTTTTTAAATAATTTATTAAATAATACTATAAACGGAGAAGTCATGTAAGGAATATAAAACAATTTTTTTATTTACCATATACCAGGTGTTCGATGAACAAAATTGACAATTTTCATTTTAGCAAGTACCGCAGACTTTCTTTGGATCAGGACATCCAAGAGCACTTTTCTAAAGATAAACCTTCTTCAAATACATTAAATTAGGGAATGAGTGTAGGAATTTCAAACTAAATTAAATTTATAAAAGTTTTGTTAATTAGAATATAATAATTTATATTTCTTTAATTTTTCAGTACATTTTTTTAGAAAATTGTAAATAACTTTTGTAAATTGAATTTATTTTGAAATTCCTGCACTCATTCCCTAAGTTAGTGTATTTGAAGGTTTATTTTTAGAAAAGTGCTCTTGGATGCCCTGATCCAAAGAAAGTCTGCGTTACTTGCAAAAATGAAAATTGTCAATTTCGCTCATCGAACACTGATTATACCTGGTATATATAAATAAAAAAATTGTTTTATATTCCTTATATCATTTCTCAGTTTGTAGTATTATTTAATAAATTATGTAAAAAATTTAAGATGAATATAAAAATAAAATTCAAATTTTTATTTTTTGACAATTTGTGGTGGTTAGGTCCACTTAATACACCAAAAACTATGGTTCTCGAATTTTCTCCCTGCAAATTCATTAGGTGGTTTTAATAGTGAACTCACTGGACTGAAATAAAGTACTCACAAGCGTCGGTAATGCAGAGCCATAAAAGCCTCGTATGAGGACTTGAAAAGACTGTAAAAATAAAAAAAAATTATATGGTAACGGCTCAATCTTTGGTGTCGAAATCAGTTCTTCTGAATGTTAATAGGTTAAGTAGTTTTTCAAATAGCGTAGAATTTATAAATTTGAAAAATAATACATTTGGGCAAACTCATCGGGTTTTTAAAGAGAGAGACTTTCTGATTGTTGTAATTCGGGTTTCATATGAGGGTTAGGGAAGCTGTATTTATTCACACTTGCACAATTTTATTACACAGAATAGAATAACGTCATGTGTCCACTCCGGTGGTCCTTACGGTACTGGCGTGGGCGTCGGTGGGGGCCGGAGCGGTGGAAAGGGAAGTTTCCCTGAGTGGCCTTTCGGGAGCACGGGAGGGCTCAGGCGAGAGGTACGCACGAACATTGATACTATGTACGAATTTTTCATAAAAAAATAATTGAAGTTGTCACATAACCTCAAATATGTTAAAAAATGGTATTTTTAGCACTTTTAGATTAGTATATATCAAAATCCTGACGTGATAGATTCTGTGCTCAGATTTGAATTTAGCACATTGAGAAACGTATGATCCGGTTTCTGGACAAATTACTTGTAGATCTGTATTATCAGCAGTATATTAGCAAGAACGAAGTAATTAATTATGATTATTTTGGAAATAAAATTATTTGAAAATTTTTCATGTTGAAAAAAATAGTTTTGGAAATGAGTATGGAATTGAAAATCTGTTTTTGGGAATTAGAATTTTTGGTAAATATATTTGGAAAATGTTCACCGTTCATTATTAATGTTAGCTTTACTGTAATTCTAATTATATAACTCTCCAATGTAACTTACAATCTTATGATTTTAAGTTCGTGTCAACTTTTAGTAAATTTGAATACTCACACTTTTATCACTCATTGGTGGTAAAACAACGGTTTTCTCTAGTATTCGCATAACTATTTTCCAAAGTTCTTTTAATAATCGTTTTAGAACGGTTTTTTCACAAGATTCAGCATACAGTGTAAGACTTCTATCCAGTAAATCCATTAATGGAGTAAGAACTTCATCCGCTTCAAGTAAAACATTGTTTCTCTGTGTAGGCTGGTTCAAATGATCACCTCCTTTGATAGCTAGCAAAAGATCACCAAGTTCTCTTACTGATAAGGTTATACGAGGTTCTAAGCTCTTAGCAAACTGCATTGCTAAATCATCCAAGGCACTATTCAGTTGTGCTTGGAGCTCATTCAATATGTTTGCTGCATCTTGCTCCAAGTTTTCACCTCCCATCGATTCGAACATTTTCTCTAATTGGACTCGTAGCTGCTGAATGTTATTCATTAAAATACATGCCTGAAAGTGGAAAAAAAATAAAAATTACTTATATTATGTAACATAAAAAACGATATATCATAGAATTAATGTAAATTACTTAGAAATAAACTTAAAAAAATTTATTTCTATTAAATAAGGAATAGCTTTTTTATGCATATTAAAAATATATAGTGTAGAAAGTCAGTATTTATATAAAAGCGTTGATCGTTCTGGAAAGTTGAGAAAAACTAGAAATAATTATTGGGTGTTGCATTTAAAAAGTTTTATTCAATCTAAAATGGATAATAAAAACAGGCTTTCAAAGTATTTTTCACAGTATTATTATTCAACCTGAAGGACTAAGGGAAAAGAGTTAGTGAATTAAAATCACGTTTGCCCAATTAAAGTTATAAGTATTTTTGTATAATAACTGTATGGATATGTTATATATGTAGGGGGGTAACGGTTTCGGGAGGTGGCGTGGGGAATGAAGACGCTCAGTGGGATGTTTGCGTATGTTCTTTATTCTCTGCTTTGTTGAGCCTCTCTCCAGGCGACTGCTCTGGTGTGCTCTCGGTGGTGGACTGATGCACTTCGCTACGCTTAGGGCTCTCGCTCCTCTACCCGCTGCTCGGTGCTGCCGCCTGTCGGCGGGCCGAGCCCCTACAGTACTCCCCCCAAAAGGGAGAAAAATGCTTGCATTTTGAATACACGTTGCAAATGCGTGGGCGCTGCAAATTTAAATTTTGCAAATTCGAAATAAAAAATTGCTTGCATTTTGAATACATGTTGTAAATGCGTGGGCGCTGCAAATTCGAATTTTGCGAATTCGAAATTGTAAGTTGCGAAACTGATGGTTGAGCGAGAGTTTGGAATGCTTGTTTATTTTAAAAGAGCCTGGAGAGGACTTACATAATTGCTGCGTTTACAATGATTGATAAGTAATAAGTTTTTACAGTAGTTGACTATTTGTACAATGGTTGAAATGCTTGTTTGCAATAATTAATAAGTTTTTACAATGGTTGAAGCGCTGAATTTACAATGATCGTTAGACTTGTACGTAGTTGTGTTTTTTACAATAACTGTTGCCTTTATGGCTGATAGGAAAAGCTTTGACATACAAGTGTGAACTTAAAAATAGGTAAAAAACTTATAATTACGATGCTTTAACAATTTGTTGTTAAGTTGTGTTTGGTAATACTCTAGTGAATGTTTATATAACGCTTAGATCTAGTCTTTGCGAAAGTAGATTATACAATGACTACCCGTGTCTGACTCCATAAACTTTGAATAAAAAACGTTTGTATAAACTTAGATCTAGTTAATATAAGAATATTATCTACGATACTGAGCCGCTGTATCTGACTCCATAGAATTTGAATGTTTTTAACAATTAGTATGGCAGTGGCTGCCGCTAGAGTATCACATTCTATTTCGATTAGTTTTGCCAATATGTATTGTGGTTTGGGAATACGCTTTATTTGTTAAAACTACTTACTTAAATGCTAAACTGAGTTGCTTACATGCTAAGTGTTTCTGACGAGCGAGCTACGTGGCTGGGCTAAGGGATGAGTGAAGAGTGTCAATCGTAGAATACATCAGACAGTCGGCCCTGTGAACATCCCCGTTGCAGCTAACGAGCTAGTGGGCGGTGCGGTGGCACGAGTGATTGAGTAAAAAGAAATCCCTTGTTGATTGAGATCTCGTCGCCGTTTACTACGAGGCTAAGGTGTTCGTCGCAAGATTCGTGGACGTCCCGAAACGCGACCTGAGGAGCTTCGTGTGCCTCCGAGAGATGTAAGTGTCTAAGTAACGCTCGAATTGTTCTAAAGCTAGATCTACCCTAAAGTAATCTGCATGGTTCTCCTCATGATTCGCGGAGTTTCTGCGAATGGCGAGCTCTTCGCGAGCCTTGCGGACTTTCTCCATGGCCTGTGAAAAGAAAATTTGCTATTTTATAGGATAACTTTGAATCTTACTCGTCTCTCACTTGCCTTCGCGCGGGAATAGAATCCATCGATCCTCCCTTTGCGACGGAGGATGCCGGGAACATGCTTGGTGCGTTTGGGCTTTGGTGGGGGATGGACGGTGGCTTGGTGGGTGATGATATTGGGTTTGGGAGGATTGTGGGAGTGAAGTGCCGTTGCGCCTGGGACTGACCCGGGAGCCATAGCTATCGAGGGTGGTGGAGACTGTTGCGTCATATCATCGTCAGGTGGTGAATCGTCGAAGATGTGCAGCGGTTCTTCGTTACTGATGCTTGGCGATGGTGTGGCTGCCGGCGGCGTTTCCACAATGCTGTTCATCGGTGGTGGCGGCGTTGCCGTTCGTGGCGCTTTGTGCCTCGACTCCTCCAGATCTTCGTGTAGAAGGAAGGCTGGCTTTATCCTCTCACTGTTGACTATTCTCCTTGCGCCGTCCTTGTCGATTTCAAAGGTACGGTTGGCCATGTTGCGTTTAAGAACTCTGTGCGGTCCTATGTACGATGGAGTAAGTGCCGGTCTGATAAGCTTTTCTCTCATCCAGACGTGGGAGCAATCCTTCAGTCCCGAGTGAACAAATGGCTGTGTTGACGTTTTGTGATCAACGGGAACCGGTCGGAGTTGTTGCATGTACTCCCGAAGGTCGCTGTGAAACGTTCGTATATCCGGCTCCTCGCCGGTGAACCGTGCGAAATCCCCGGGGATCCTCACTGATCTGCCGAAGACGAGATTGGCCGAGCTGGTCTCTGTGTTCAATCGAATTCTTGTACGCAGTCCGAGCATGACCACCGGCAGTTGGCGTGCCCAATCCCTGTTGTTTTCATAGCAGGTGAGGGCTGTCTTGATTTCCCTATGGAGCCTCTCTACGATGCCGTTGGTTGCAGGATGATAGGGCGAGGTTCGATCTCTATTGATGCTAAGAATTTGTAGCGTTTCTGCAAATAGCCTTGACTCGAACTGTCTCCCCTGATCCGTTGTTATGGTTGTTGGAGCTCCGTACCTGCTAACCCAGTTGTTAAAGATCGCTCGGGCGACCGACTCTGCTGTAGTGTCCTCCATTGGGATAGCTTCTGGCCATCTGGTGTAACGATCAATGATTGTGAGCACGTGCGTGTAGCCTAGACAGCTGGGAAAAGGACCAACTATATCCATGTGGATATGGTCGAATCTCCCGTCCGGAGTGGTGAACTGTTTGGGTGAGAGCTTGTTGTGCTTTGATATTTTTGCTCGCTGGCAGGGGAGGCAAGTTTTGCACCATGCTGTGATATCCCTGCTCATATTTGGCCATACATATTGCTGTGCGATGAGCTTGGTTGTGACCTTGACTCCTGGGTGAGACAAGGCGTGAAAGTTGTTGAAGACCTCTGACTTGAGGGCTTTTGGCACATAGGGCCTGATGACGTCGTCTCTGATGTCGCAGTAATAGGCAGAGTGATCCGGGCCCCAGGTGAGTTTGCGGAGCTTCAGTGGGTGCTCTGGATCCTTAAGGACCTCCTGCAGCTGTGCGTCGTCGCCTTGCTCTGGGCTGAGCTGTCTCTCGGTAAAAAGCGTGGGCAGCTTAAAGGCCTCAATAGCTGCTCTTACCTCCTGCAATTGTGCGTCGTCGACCTCGTCCCAATAGAAGTTTACAGGAGAGCTGAAAGCTTTTGTTCTTGAAAGGGCGTTGGCCATATCGTTTTCCTAGCCTGGGAGATAGTGGATTTCCGTGTTGAATTGCGAGATGAAAGAAAGCCTGCGGGCTCTGAGTGCCGGCATCTTCTCTGGACATTGTTGAAGGGCGATATAATATTAGAAGTGTCTGAGAGCCTCGTAGATTGCTGTGAGCTTTCTGTCGTAGGTGGCATACTTCCTCTGTGCAGTGTTGAACTTTTGCGTGAAGAAGGCCAGTGGCTTCCACGAATCGCCTATTTTTTGTTCGAGTGCCCCGCCCATAGCTGCGTCTGATGCGTCGGCAAAGAGGCGAAGTTTCGTCTTGTCACTAGGGAAGGCGGTGAAGGTCGACTCGGCGATGTTATTCTTGCATTTGTCGAAAGCCGCTCGTGCCTCCTCTATCGAGAGGACGGGGCGTTTGTCGCGTATCTAGCTATCTATATTATATTAAAATGAAAAATGGCTAGTGTAACTGAAATAGTAATAAATCTTCCACCATTATTAAAAAATAATTGTTCAACTTCAAATTTTTTTCGACTGAACGTTAATAGACATCTCCGCGCATTCCAAAGTAAAAAAAAAATTTAACATATGGTAGTCCTATGGAGTTGATCTGTAGTTTTAAAGACTATTAAGACTTTTTTTTCCGATTTTTTTTTCAGAGTTTTTTTTTAAGACTTTACATTTCATTCTGTAAAATAATTATAGTGTTGAATTTTATGGTTTTTTCGGTAAATATGTTCTTCCGTGTAATATAAACCTGATGCTATATATATATGTATATAATGTGACGGGGATCCCGTCGATGGCTGCTCGCCTGGACACCACCCAGTAAGATAACATACTCTTATACTCGGTGGTGCTTTCACAGCAGCAAGCGAGCAGTCAGCTGTTAAAGCCGAGAGCAGCACGCCGCCGAGCAGCAGCAGCACGAGGCGAGAGCGAGAGAGTAGAGGAAACACAGCGCGTAGCAGCGCGCGGCAGCCAAGGCGAGAGAAAGAGAGAGGGACGAACGGCGCAGCGCTGAAGCAACGAGAGCGAGAGAGACAAGAGATACGAGGCATGCGAGCCACGAGGCGTACGCGCGCGAGCGGCGGCCGCCATGTTGGCGAGCTACTGACTGAAGCATGAGTGCGAGAAGGATGGAATAGCGAGAGAATGAATGCGTTAGAGACAGACTAGAGAGAGAGTGGAGGCAACGCGTATGCGCCGTATGATATTGGGAAAAGGTGGAGGGCTACGGCTCGATCCACAGCGCGCGTGCGAGCGGATAACAAAATGTAAGCGTGCCGAAGTACGTAACCGTGCGAAAATGTGTAAATATGATTAATAGAGCCAGTCATGCGTGTAAGCGTGTTTCAAAAGTCGCGCGCATTTATAAGAGTTGTAAAAGAGGGCGCGAGAGTGCGATATGATATATGGTGCGAAAGCGTGGAAATGTGTGATAGGCGCGAGAGAGCGATCTAGCGGAAAGGCGTGAGTGCGAGTGAGAGAGCGAGAGACGCCGCGAACCGGCGTAGTTGCCGAACGCGCAGGACAGTCAGTATCCATGGGGTATCGAGTACCACGAGGACCGAGACACAACGAGTGAGCGAGCAAGGCGAATCTTCCAAGGCAACTACCAGAGCGACCAGAGTATTTCTCCCCGTGTGCAATTTTCCGAGTGATCATTAGTTTCTTTCGCGAGCGCTTCCACAGGGTACGAGGCAACACCAGAACGCGAGAGCAAAAGGATTAGAGACAGGTAGGAGTGTTGCGAAATACCTCCCCGCCGCGAGTCCCTAACCTAGAGCCAGCCCGCGTTATAGACGGTGAGCTCGCCCGAGGATGAGCACGCGTCCGCGAGTAGATAAACTTTTGATTTGATTTTTGTAATAAATTACCAAGTGTTATATTTTATAAAGTCGCGTGTATTTATTTTGCGTATTTATCTCCCTGTACCTCTCCCCCATGACCTAGAGTATAAGGAGCTCTCAAGCCGGCATCATAGAAGTACCAGATCGCGAGTTCGGGCGTCCAATAATAATTATAAAATACGAGCTCGCGGTAACCTGCATAGGTGTCATTACGTAGTGCTAAGCCTCCCCAGGGACGGAAAAAGCACAACGTCACAATATATATATATATGCTATAATGTTTATGGTGGTTTATGAGGTATCTATGGGGTTTTATGATGTTTAAAATTTTTTTGGTATTTTATGCTACTTTATGGCGTTTTATGTAGTTCTATGGGGTTTTACATAGTTTTATGGTGCTTTATGGGGTTTGTTATATTTTTTGACATTATTATAGCTAATAGTTTCTGAGTAAAATAACGTCATTTTTTCTTATTTTATGGCGTATGAATGGGATTTTTATGGTATGACGACATTATGACATTTTATAGGGTTTTATGGATTGTCGATATTTTATTGAATTTTATGGAATTTTATAAGGTTTTTATGGAGTTTTATGGTATGATTTTATTACATTTCATGGGATGTGGTTTATGGTGTTTCTATGGAGTTTTATAATGTTTAAAATATTTGCATTTTTATGGTATTTTATGCTATTTTATGGTGTTTTTCTGGATGCCTTATTTTATAGCGTTTGTACGTTCAGACATTTTTGGTGGATAAAATTATGTTTTATATTTTTAAAAAATTCAGAATCATTAATTAGACTGTGAAATACAGAAGTATAAGCAAATAATTGACACATACTTTTTGAAAATTTATACCGTGATGCTTCTTCTAAAGATTTATCCCATTCTTCATGCGTAGCTATTAAATTTCTTACTTTACAAACTTCATAGTAACTTGAATATGTTATTCCATTATATGATTTTAAATATTCATATGATGTGGCTCCTTTAACATGTAATAATATTAATCGGAGAAAGAATTTTTCGTTTTGTTTACAATTTACTAAATACATCCTACTTAAAATTGGCTTTTTATATTATTATGTATATTATATGTGTGAATTTCTGTACGTAAATACGTGCGAGCTTCTGTATCTATTTGATTGCGTTCAAACCAGGTAGTAAGTTGTGGTCCAAAATTCTTATTCAATACGTTCATGTTTTTGTTCCTTACATAATACATATTTTTGTTGATCTTTATCATGAACTGGAATTTTATTAGTAGTAAGTGATTACTCACTCATTTTGTATTCCAATAAACGATGCATTGCTTCTGCAGGACAAACATGTGTTGTATTAATGTACTGTTTGATTCCATCATACTGTATTACAAGTTTATCCATATCATTGTTATTTTCATTATTACTAATTTCTTGTGTATCTAACTTCATTTCAATAAAAGCGTAATCATGTCCTTTATAACAGTATTTAAACAAATATGTGGACTTCTGTATTCATTAGGAATTTATGCGGAAATGATTTTATCTATTATATCATTATTATATAATTTATCTTCTTTGTCCAAAAAAATTAACATATGTATATCAGGTAAGCCTTTTCTTGGAATTCTATGAGAAATGTAAATGCAATACAATTTCCAAATAATATTGATTTGCAGGTTGCTGTGATTTAAATATTTCAATTTTGTTCGTGTTGTCTTTTTCATTTGTTTTCTTTTACTAAATGATTCCAGCAATTGACTTTGTTCTTTTACAAAACTATCTAATTGTTGCGATTCAAGTAATTCCATATTAATGTTTTGGCAAGTAAAATCTAATAAATCAAAAGTTTTTGCATGTTGCACATTATGATGTAATGGACCAGTATTCGAAATAAAATTATAGCTGCTATTTGTTAAAGGAAACATTTCTAAAGATCTTGTTTTATAAATTTTTAATAAATGTTTTCTCATTTCATTAATGTCAAAGCGTAAACCACAAGGACAAGTATAGCAAAAACTCAACAATTATATGCATTCTGTTGATACTGTACTTATTCAAATGTAATTTTAATGTTTTCATTATAAGGAAATAATCTATTACTATAAATTTTGCAATCATCTGACAATATCTTACTATTGCAACTCTCATAAACATGAATAGTCTGGTTATTGTACTGTAACGTCCTACGACGTTATCTATTTTGTTTATTTCTATTTTGAGAAGAGAATTAAAGGTATAACTTTTGATTTCAAAATCAGTTATTTCAAAATTCAAATCAATTGATTATGTCAATTGTGTAATGTAACACTTTCAAAAGTAAGCGATCAGCTGACGCTGGACTTGCGAAACTCAGAATAAGCGTTATACTTTTGAAAGCATTGTATTATGGAAGTAGGTTTATAAAATATTGAACAATTAATATCAATAAAGTTGTAAATTTGTAAACGAGGTTTTGTGTTTAAAAGAGACTCAATGCCCTAAATTGAGTAGTCTGATTTTTGTACTGACTCCGTCCACGTCGGTCCGAAAATTGGTGGAGTTTCCATTTAATCGCGATTAATGGTGTATTAGTATTTTGATTGTTAAATAAAGTTGCATTGTCATTTTCTATTTAAATATTGTGTGTAATAATTTGTTACTCGTACCTTCAACAACTAATAAAACATCGATAAAAATATTAGAGGAATTTACCAACTACTTAGCTAAGCAGTTATTCACAAAAAGGTAAGTTTTTTTAAAAGTACTATTTATTTAGGAGAGCTCTATACCCTATACCATATCTTTAAATAATATTCTGATTACTAGTGAGAGTAATAGTCGGGATATAACAGTACCAAATAAAGCCAAAGGAATATAGTTTACACTTATTCACATACTTAGTACCAAATAAAATTCCAATGCCCCTTTTCGCTACTACCCGAAAAAAGAATTTGAATATGCTGTGAATTTATCGCCACTGGCAGTATATTATATGATCTTTGAATGAGTAAAGGTGTCTGTATGGAAAACAGTATTTGATTTTTAACAATTTCATTAAATTTATCGATATGTGTATCGATTAACATTTGTTGATTACTTATGCACTTATTATTAGCTATTTATTGTTCAATTTTAGTTAACATTTCGTAACTATAATCAAACCTAAAACTTAAAAAAGTGAAGTATATTAAAAATATAATAAATGATTGAGATTACATTCCCTTTGAAAACAAATTCAACCAAATAAAATATAAAATTACGTACATTTTAAAATAAATACTTTTGAAAACTGATATATATTTTTTTAAATTCATATGTACAATTTAAGGGGTTATGCCTGAGTTAAACCTGAAAAAAACAAATTATTAGTTATTAGGCAAAAAAAAATTATTTATAAGTAATATTAAAAAAATTTTTTTTTCTACTTAAAGTATACATATTAATTGTAATTTTACATATTTTTAAACAATTATATATCTATACTTACTACACAAACAATTCCATGTGTGAAGTATTAAATTTGATCAGATTTTTCCCTTTGCCGTATGAATTCTCAGCATCCGGGTGATGAATATAGACCAAACTGGATGGACAATCTTCTAAATGTCTTTCTCCTCAGCTTGAACGGAAGGGATTACTGAAACATAAAAATTTTAAATATTTAGAAACACATAAGGTCATAATATTCATAATTATAGTGAATGATGCATATGTTCACATGCGTAACATTCTTTAAACTTACCTTAGCCAATTTCCCTCCGTTCAAGCAGTGAAGAAGGGCTTCCTGGAGTTCTCCAAAAAATTTCAGCTTGATCGGTCCCATAGTTGTTGAGAAATCCTGCGGCAACTGACCTAAAATCACAAAAATTCAAAACTTGAGAAAACTGCATTTAAAGTTTATACATGAAATTTATTTCCATTTATCGGGTAGTACTTACAGAAACTGCTTGGCATATTTTTTTGTGTTTTGGCATAAAATATCCCTGTATTAAGGGATATATTAAGACCCGGGTGCCACACATATTGATATACTAGTATCAAAAGCTGAAATTGAAATATAAATTTTTATACGCATTCACAGTCAGTATGTTTTATATGAATATAATTGTTGGTATTGCTTACCCATGACTTTCTAGGATTGTTAATAGTTACAGCCAACTTCCACAACATCTAACCTTGCATCGAACACAGAAGTACCTTATCGTTCACATGCCATTGACAGCTTATATACCTAAAAATAAAGAACACACTCACAAAGAACAAGTTCTTCACAAATAATGTGTTATTTAGAGTCCAAAATACTTATCTAAATTTAAACACCACTGACACTCAGAAGTTTTCACTTCAGATCAAAATTCACAACATCAAGCTTGCACTAGACTGCAGATCAAGCAGACGAAAGAGCTGTCTGATAGCAAACTTAACTAGGTTGGTAAAACAGTGATTGGCTTTTCCATATGCTGTATGGTACCATGTTTTTAGGTGGTAATTTATAAAAATATTTTAGTTTGCACGCATGCTTATTATTTTATTAAAAAGATTAAATTAATGAAACAGATAAATTTATTTTATTTTTAACATTCACAATAAAAAAATCTATGCTTTTATCAGAATGAGCTATTTACTATATGCAATAATTCATAAATAAATAATTTGTGTTATTTTTAATAAAACTGTCTTTTATCAAAAGGAGTTTGTATGCACATTTAACGTTAAATTTTCTATAAAAATGTAATGGCTTTGAATAAACAAAAGCGCTATAGAATAAAATATGAAAAATACTTAATTTTGACAAATTATATATTTTTAGTATTTTGCCTATAATTTTGTAACGAAATTTTTTCGGGCAAAAGGAGTTTCAACAGTATATTCTACAGTAAATTTGCTATTAAAAAATCAAATAAAAAAAAATTTGATTTTTTTGAATTTTAACTTAGGCATAACCCCTTAAATAATGAAATTCAAAATTTTCAGGGCAGTTGGATGAGTGAAACTAAATTATGTGTATTAACATAATTTCTTATGTGTTTTACTTATTATATTTTTATATTTTACAAGGATCTATTTCATTAATTTCCTGTTGATAAAAGCTACGTGATATTACCACTTGGAGTGGATGGACGTGATATTACCCTATGGAGATAATATACATACACATGAGTGATTGTTCCAAAAATGTAGTTGTTTATCTTAAAAAATGAACAAAATAAAAAAGATCCATTTGAGGGAAACTCATGGTGGCTTTTCTTTCATCAAATGTACTATAATTAGACGTTCTTTAAACAGAAACCACTACAGATGTTACAAGGATAGCATGTGAAATTTTAAGTTAATCAGATAGACTAAAGTCAAAATAATTATCATTTAAGGCATTCAAAGTTGAACAGTTCAAAATTGGTCTAGATGATTGACTTGAAATTTCTCATGATATTCCTCTGATTGATTTGCTTAATGAAAAATTAGTTATTCTCAATTTTGACAGAGCAACATGTACACTCATTTTCCAAATCTTGGACGTAAGGAGTCCTTTCCCAAGGGAAATGCATGTTTTGCTTTGTATAAGGTAACGAGATCTTATACTTTGTCAAGCCTGTCACTCAGAGGGATAATATAAGAATTTTCAAGTTGATACGGCTCAGCAGTTTTGAATTACTGAATTTTGAAATTTCTAATCTCCGATTATCTCAATACTGCTCAACTGTACCATCTTCAAATTCTTATACTATCCCTCTAAGCAGTGGGCTTGAAAACTTGTATGATCATTTTACCTTTTAGAAAGTAGAACATACATTTCCATTGGGAAAAGATACGCTCAACGAACATTCTGGAAACTGCCTGTACTCAAAATAATTATCATTTAAGGCATTCAAAATTGAACAGCTCAAAATTGGGCTAAACGATTAACTTGAAATTTCTTATGAGATCCCTCTGATTGATTTGCTCAATGAAATATTAGTTATTTTCCATTTTTAGAGTGCCCGGAGTACAGGCAGTTTCCAGAATGTGGGTTGAGCGTCTCTTTTCCCACTGGAAACGTATGTTCTGCTTTCTAAAAGGTAAAAAGATCATACAAGTTTTCAAGCCCACTGCTTAGAGGGATAGTATAAGAATTTGAAGATGGTACAGTTGAGCAGTATTGAGATAATCGGAGATTAAAAATTTCAAAATTCAGTAATTCAAAACTGCATAGCCGTATCAACTTGAAAATTCTTATATTATCCCTCTGAGTGACTGGCTTGACAACTTATATTATGTATATACATTGAACAGATCATAACGGAATGGAATTTGTTTGCAATGCCTGGTTAGGTCACTCTAGTGCATGTATTGCTGTTCATAAATAAATTCTAGGTTAGAAGCTGAATCGCTTTAAATACATCTTACCTTAAAAGCTATAAATTTAGAATATGTTTAATAGATGTTATAACTATAACTTGTTTGTTAAATGTATTGCATTCATTTAAAAAGTAGTGAAATCTCTCGCCTCCCCCCCCAATAAAATACCTTTTCAAGGTTGGCAAGTATAAGGTAGTTTCTTCATTTAAATTATAGAATAATTTTCAAACCCTCCACTAAATTATCTAAATTAAAGGTTTTCACACTCTCCATAGCCCTTCTAACCCCTTGACAAGACTTTAGATGTTTATACACATCAACTTGAAAAATCTAAATCTCTCATTAATCAAATATATGTATGTACGTAAACCGCTTCGTATTAAGGGTCCATTGAAGAAACAACCATTCTTTTAGTATCACTTCACTACCTTCGATTTTACAAAAATTCTAATTCTAATTTTCAGAAAAGAAAGTTGGGATATCAATAAATAAATTGGCACGTTTCTTTTATAAAAAACCAATCGTGTTGAAATAAATAAATAAATGAGCGTATAAATACGAAAAATAATATGTAGAATAAAAATTATTTAATATACAATACCGATAGCATTTTGCAGGAAGAAGTTGTAAGGACTTCGATGTGTAGACTTTTGAATAAATTGTTATTTTTATCCCTATGAGGCGACTACATTGAAGAATCAACATACAATAATGCTAATGTAGTTTATAATATTAAATGGAATCACCATTAAATAGACTTTTTTGTTAGAACTGTTTGATTGTTGCCTTCTACTTCGTGGATAAGTAAATCGTAAAAGATTAAACAACATGATGCAGTGAGACCGTGATGATATTTTTTTATGGAGAAACTTCCCGTCCCGCCCTATTGTATTTAACGATCGATACATTTTGAAATGACACCTCTGCTTAATTAAAGTAAGTAACCAATTTCTTAATTTAAATATAGAAAATTTCGTGATAATTGTAAGCTTAATTTAAAAAAATTAATGTCGTTGAAATATAGTTAGAGTTAACAGGTTTGGTTTTAGTTCTATACTTACTTTAAACAAATTCCTATTATCATTTGAGGCCACTATTCTCACAGTTTAACATGTTTTTATAGTTGTACATTTATACAGGAAAATGGAAAGGTAAGTTGACTTATATTTTGATATTTTATAGTATAGTGTTGATTACAATGACATTCAGTAATTCATCGATTATCTATGATAGGACGAAACGGCAAGTTTTTCCATAAAAAAATTTCAACACGGTTTCACTGCATCATGTTGTTTAATCTTTTGCGATTTACTTATCCACGAAGTGGAAGGCAACCCTAACAGAAAGGTCTATTTGATGGTGACTGCATTTAATATTATAAACTAAATTAGCATTATTGTATGTTGATTCTTCAATGTAGTCGCCTTATAGGGATAAAAATAACAATTTATTCAAAAGCCAACACATCGAAGTCCTTACAACTTCTTCTTGCAAAATGCTATCGGTATAGTATATTAAATAATTTTTATTCTACATATTATTTTTCGTATTTGTACGCTCATTTATTTATTTATTTCAACACGATTAGTTTTTTATAAAAGAAACTTGCCAATTTATTTATTGATATCCCAACTTTCTTTTCTGAAAATTAGAATTAGAATTTTTGTAAAATCAAAGGTAGTGATGTGATACTAAAAGAATGGTTGTCTGTTCAATGGACTCTTAATACGAAGCGGTTTACGTGCATACATATATTTGATTGATGAGACATTTAGATTTTCCAATTCGAAGTGTATAAACATATAAAGTCTTGTCACGGGGTTAGAAGGGCTATGGAGAGTTTGGAAACCTTTAATTTAGATGACAGAACAAACACTTTGAATTTTGGCTACATAAGGGTTGTGGATTATATTTGATATTTAATGTTTCAATATTACGTATTATCATCTAATTATAAAATCAATTTAATACTTTTTTTGAATTTTTCTTTTAGCTTTATCAATATATATTTTTTTCAAGTCTATTCCTTCTGTTTGGTTAAGCAATAATTAATAAAAATAATGTAATGATAAAGAAAAATATATTATTATATACAAACAAAATCTAAATTATGTATAATTTAACTTACTTGAAAACTATGTATTTATATCATTTAAATGTTCTGTAACGGGGCTCGACCGCGTTAAATGTAGATTACTCTACTTAAATTCTCCGTGAGTTTTAGATAAAGGAGAACAGGGTAAATACAGAAAACTATTAAATGAATCACACGTAAAGTTCGGTAAAAGGCTATTGCGTATATTCAAATCAATCCACAGGAACTTCTCTACAGTAATAATATACAAAGGTGCTCTCCTGGCACACAGTATGAACGAACGCAGAAAGCCAATAATGCTGAACGCGCTAGTGAGAGTAAGAGAGAGAGAGACACTGGTACTAACAAAACTCGCGGTATCCGCCGATGTAGACTACAAAACGATGTTACGATCTCGCTTTATGCTCTCAGAACACACCCACGTACACAATAATTCGCACAATACGCACAATCGCTTAACCCAGCAACACGTAATTGCTTTCAGAACAACATAGCTGAATCCAATCTACCTCCTAACCTATCGTGACGTCACAAGCTTCTCTCTCTCACCAGGCAGCGCGTTCTTAAACACATTAGCTCTCGAACAGCTCTGGTATGGCGGGAACATCTGAAAAGTGAGATATGCAAGCAAAAGCACAAAAGCAAATACATTAAAATCAAATAAGCATGCTCAGTGACGATACTCGTCACATGCCCCCCTTCCAGACGCTGGGTAGCTCTTATAGCGTACCAGCTTTCCAATGCTCTCACCAGCATGCAGAAACGACCAAAAAATTAAAAAATAATGGGAAAAAACAAAATAAACCATCTCTTTGTAAAATAAAAACAAAAGAAAAGAAAATTTCAAAATAAAACGTTTCAAATCAAACTCATGCAAAAAAAACTTAATTGCAAGAAATAAAATAAATCAAACTTTTAATAAAAGGGCCAAATAAATAAAAACACTATCAGCTTCCTTTCACAAAATATATTTGAATTTGCAAAACAGCGCAATGCATTCAACCGCGAACCGCGAACTCGCTAAAATCGAGGCATCCCCCACTGCCCCTCCACCAGGCAGATGGACTCACAGTCTTCCGGCGACTCAGGACGCCGAAAAAAAAGCCGCATCCCCCCCGGGCCTAGCAGCGGAATGGCCTTTGCCGATATTGGGGCTAGCACAGTCTTCCTCTGGTGTCGACGCACCCTCACCAGCTTCAGCTGGTTTGCGTTATCGCTCATGATCCTGTAGTGGATAATTGTTGTCAGCCAAATACAGGGGTTCTCAAACGTATTACCCTATTCTATCCTAAACATTCACCCTATTCGATCGCGTACATCGCGGAGACAATTCAACTTGCGGTTCTCGATGTTTTCTAGAACCCTTCGGTCGACCGCGTTTCGCATTAACTACCGGTAAATTTCCGTTTTCAGCTTCTGACGCGTCAGACTCTGCGAGAGTCACCTCCTCCCCCCCAGGAGCCTTCGTATCACGAGAAACGACGATTCGGGTTTTACGCGGCCTACTTCGCTTACGTGGAACATCCACGTTTTCACTCAGCGCAATAGTTCGCCCCTCACATTCATTCTCTTCGCTAACTTGGTGCTTGAAACGTCTTCTTCTACAGGATCATTGTCTTCTTCATCGGAAGCATCAACAGAGTCTCTATCTTCACCTGTATTTTCAGCAAACGTAAGATCTTCTCCTTGAACATACGGTTTTACGTCAACCACATGTATCTTCTCAAAGCATTCACCTTGCTCATTAATAATTGAATAAACATCTCGTCCAATTTTAGCAGTAATCTTGAATGGACCAGCAAATTTCGGTGCAAGTTTAGCATTAATACCTTGAATAGCAGACGATAAAATGCGATTACGCTTCCAGACCAAGTCACCGATATTAAATATAACTTGTCTGCGTTTCGCGTTGTAATATCGTGCCTGCTTTTGCGATGCATATTCGATATTCTTCTCAACATCCAACTGCAAATCGAATAATCTACGCATCCGCTCTTCCCAGTTCTTCACTGCAATCTTCTGAGCTTCCTCTCTAGCAGCCTTTTCTTCCTTTCGCTTGGTATTAAGCGGTGGCGCAGGGTTTCTTCCCATGTTCAGGAAAGCTGGGCTAACTCCTGTAGACTCTTGCACAGAAGTATTATATGCAAAAGTTAACTCGGGCAAATACTTATCCCAGAGCTTATGTTCCTCCTCAATAAATGCAGTGATCATCGTCTTGAACGTTCTATTAACCCGCTCAACTGGATTCTCCTGGGCATGATATGGCGATATCATTTGCTGCTCAATGCTGCTTTCTGTCAAAAATTTTCTCATAACTTTATTACGGAATTCCGTACCATTATCCGACAGGAATACTTCAAGAGTACCAAATCTTGAAAACACACGCTCTTTGAAAGCATTCTTAATACTACTACCATCAGCTTTACGCAACGGTATAACTTCTATCCACCGAGTAAAAACATCTAACAGGATCAGTAAATAGGTATACCCATTTTTGGATCTGGGAAATGGGCCCAACATATCACCAGCTACAACTTCCCAGGGACCAACGAGCTTACGATCTTTCATGGTACCAGCAGGTAACAGCTGTTCCACTTTACACTGTTGACATACAGTGCATGACTTGGCAAATTTCTGAACATCTTTATACATTCTCTTCCAGTAAAAATATCTGGCGACTCGCTCATACGTCTGGCGACGACCCAAATGTCCGGATGTGGGCTCGCAATGCGATTCGCGAAGTATTTGCAGTATTTTATCTCTGGACACAACCAGCTTCCAAGCAACATATCTTCCAGAACGTCTTCTAAAATTGGTTCAGGCTTGTAATGATGCAATTTATCAGCAGCAATCTTCCAATCTGGAAATTCGTGAGGATTTTCTAAAGTTTGCCGATACATTTGTACATACCACTGATCTTTAATAGTTTCTTGAATGTCTTTTAAAGATGAAATTCGCTGTTCATCTAAGTCATCTTCTTCAAACATCCGCGATAACGCATCTGGACATAATTTTCTTTGCCAGGTCGATATTCAATCTCATAGTCATATGACTGCAACTCCAATGCCCATCGAGCTAATCGACCGTTAGGGTTACGTAGATTACAAAGCCATTTTAAACTTGAATGGTCTGTAACTACTTTAAAGTGATAACCCTCCATATAGGCACGAAATTTCTTAATTGCCCGGAGAACGGCAAGACATTCCCTCTCGGTAACTGAATAATTACGCTCCGCAGAGGTTAAAGTGCGACTCACATAAGACAAGACGTAATCTTTTTCATCTATCTCTTGCATGAGTACCGCACCAATGCTGCTGTCGCTCGCATCAGTTTTGATAACAAATTGATGATCAAACGATGGTCTGTGTAGTCAGGCGCTGTCGCAAGTATAGTTTTAACCTGCTCAAAAGCATCCTGTTGAGCTTCACTCCAAGTAAATCCTGCATTGCCACGTAACACCAGATTCAATGGCTCCGCGAAATCGCTCAACTCATCTAGAAACTTCCGGTACCAGGAAACCAATCCCATAAATCTCTTCAATTTGGTCAGAGTATTCAGAACAGGATAATCTAAAATCGGCGCAACTTTCCGAGGATCTGGACGAAATCCCTCACGATTCAGAATAACGCCTAAGTATTTAACTTCGTCACAGCAAAACTTGCTCTTACCTCGGTTAATCGTCAACCCAGCTTCCGCGATTCGCTTCAGAACTACATCTAACCAATGCAGATGTTCGTCGAAAGTCTCGGTCGTGATAATAATGTCATCCAAATAGGAAAAGGCGAACGGCTCTAATTCATGTCCAATAAGCCGGTCACTCAGCGTTTGAAAAGTTGCAGACCCGCCTACTACACCAAAAGGTAGACGGGTGAATTCAAACAAACCTAACCCAGATACTGTGAATGCCGTTAAAGGAATATCTTCCTCCTTCATTGGTATCTGATCGTATGCTGCACTGTGGTCAATGATAGAAATATATCTCGCCTTCTGAAGCTTACTCAAAATTGTATCCATGTATGGCAACGGATACGCGCTCGCGGTTGTAACAGCATTAAGCTTGCGATAGTCAACACAGAATCGGTAGGTACCATCCGACTTGCGAGCCATGACTACGGGGCTTGACCAGCTGCTGTTAGAACGGCGTATGATTCCCGCGTCCAACATCTTTAACACTTGAGCATGCATCTCTTCCTCAATCTTCTTTGACACTGGATAATAACGTTGTTTAATTGGTCTCGCAGGCCCCACATCAATACTGTACTGGATCAGATGTGTACACCCCAATGGTACTTCCCCAGCTGGAAGCCAACTGTCTAACAGCTCTTGTAGGCGTTTTCGCTGTTCTGAGGTAACATCGGCCAAACCGATGGCTGCGAGAGCGCTTGCTATTCCTTCTGAGAGAGCAGAAATTTCTAGAGGAACTGATTCGGTGACACCTTCTATTTGTAATCTATTCTCTCTAAGTAACAGAATCGCGTTAAATGCTCGCATAAAATCTGTTCCGAGTATACATTCGGAATCAAGTGCACTTAAAACTATAACATTTAAGATTCGCGATTGATCTAATACTGTGAACGGCAATTGAACATAACCGTAGATCGGCACAAGCTGTCCATCAGCGAGTTTCGCACCAGGTCCGGTATAAGGAACAATAGCCTGTTTCAGCGCTGCAGCTATCTGTAATCCAATCGGTCCCAGAGCAGTACGTGCAGCTCCCGAGTCACAAAATGCTCGTAAATAAAAATCACCAATATTCACTGGCATCCACCAGCGACTGCAGTTAACATTGGATGAGTCAAATACTGTAATAGGCATCACTGCTTCTTCAGTAGCCTAACTTGCGTCTTGGGAGGCCGTCAAAATAATAGGAGAAGTAGAGGCCTGAACTACTTGCTCCCTATCTCGTTTCCCGAGTATTCTGAAGTTTTCTTGGTCTCAGACAATCTATTTCCAGAGTTCTTTTTCTGGGAGCACTTCGAACATGTTTTAGTGGTGTGTCGAGGCCATCCGCAGCCGTAACACCTCACAAACGGTTTACATGGACCCCAGGAGTCCTGATTTTTATTATGTTCACTTCGCGGCTGTCTAGGAGCACTTTTCTTTTCTTCTGCAACAGCATTTATCTTCTCAGCTGTGCTGTCAGATACTGTAGTCGCAGTCTGGTTCTGCGACTTCGCTCCTTTAAAATTAGACTTCATTCCTCGATGACCTTTTGAACTCGAAGCTAGGGGTAACCTTAACTCAGCAATGGCCTCCTGCAACGACCTTACAGCCTCACTTAAATCAGCAGGTTCTGCAACTGTCGCAACAGCGGTTTGCGCTCTTTGTCTTCTCCCCAACATTCTTAACGTATGTTCCTTTATAGGCCAATTTCGGCAATAAACATCTATTAGGTGACGGAGGAGGCTTATAATAATGCTTATCATGAATCACCTTTTCAGCATTCCTCGCTAATGTAATAAGATCTCCTATATTCTTCACCTGTGCCTGAGGAATTTGCATTCTAATTCTAGCTAGCATATTGTCGTAAATTATTTTCAGCTGTACTGCAACCTCCGGCGGATCATCCAACATACTAATGATCGCTAGCATCGCCATGATGTGATCACGTACTGGTTCATCTCCTCCTTGTGCACGCGCTTGCGCTTCTGCTAACAACTTCATCTGGATATCCTGATCCATACCATAGCTTTTTCTAGCGTCATAGCAAAAATCTTTCCAAGACTTCCACGTCGGACGCATTTGCCGACACCAGATTAGCGCTCCGTCCGTCATAACATGGAGTAACGCATTCAATGAATCCGCATCATCTAAATGCGATGACGCTCTACATTTATTCATTTTCTGAATAAACTCCTCGATGCAACTTTCCTTACCACCATCAAACTGAACTTTCCATTCCCGAGCAATCTTCCCAAAATCACGGTACATTGCTCTTGACATCGAGGAATATTCTCCGACTGCTCTACTTGTTGAAGCAGCTGATTCTCCCCCCCTCCTAGACACACCTTGGGGTTCTGCCCGTGATGGTAACTTACTCGTTCCAGCCTCCTGTGTTGTAGGACCGGACACAAATTTTGTCGCATTCGAATTCAGCTTTGTACTATGAGCATCAGGTTCTCTATGGACAACAAACGTATCTCTAAACTGATCTTGAAATTTCTCAAAATCTTCTTTCAATTTGCAATAGTAGCCACTAAGCTCCACTATGGATTTTTCCACTCCAGCAGCATATGCATTCCATCTGGCCTCTGATGTTTTGGCTAACTCGCGCTGTTCAGCTAATTCTTCTCGCAATTTTGCACTTACTTCAGCCTGATTATCTTGAATTACTTCTTTATCTTCTACGTCAACTTGATTACTGCCTACAGCACCACTATTACTGCAAGCGTTTCGCTGTTGAAGCTCACAATGTCTTCAGTTTCATTGTGCACCTCTGCTACTGTAACAATAGGCTGTACTTCTGATATACCAACTTCTTCTTCACTAGAAACTCTGGTCGACTCTAGATCATCATTCCGGAGTATTTGGAAAATGTCATCTAACGTCTCTTCATCTTGTTCTTCATTATCATCTAAAACTGATGCTTCTGATTCTAATGTAGTCGGTAACCTTAGTTGTACCCATGTAGTCGACTTCGTCTCATTTGATAAATTTTCTTCTCTCAAGATAATCCTCTGAACTGTCGCGTCTCTTCTTGACATTGCGATATCGCTAGGCCACGACAAAAAAACGCGACAACAAAATCATACGCAGTGTAATCACCGCGCAAACGCCTAATTAACCTACCAACATTACTGTATCTACTCGCGTCCGTTACCAATTCAAATATCCGCAATAAATCATTTAATCTATCTTCTGACAATGACATTGCCCATCTCTCAATTTCTTGATCCGCTTCTTCGAAAATATTTACGCGCAACGCCATTTCCAAAATTGAACGTGATCCCGCTAACTTAAACGAATTTTTTCCGTCGAAATAAAAAAATATACAAGAGACAAATTACGAAAGAAATAAACTAATAATGACCAAAATTTAAATAATTGATAAATAAACTATTCCGCGTGTCGCTCTGAATTCAGTCACAGCCTCCTTCGTTCGAAATTCTGTGCAATTTCAGGTTACACTCACGTAATCCGTGTTAAAAAAAATCAACCAGAATCAAGGGAAAAAAATTCAAAAGAAAATTTTCCTCTAGTATAATTGCAATCTGAGATTCGATTCGCTATTCAACTATTAATCCAATAATTCCATATACTGATTAATCGCAAACATCAAGCATATAAACAAAGCAAAGCATATTACGTGACGAGAAAATAAAACTTATTACGTTCGCGGACGACAAGTCTAGTCGCGCGATGTAAACACAAGCCAACGTTCGCTCTCGCTCGCTACACTATACACACGATCTATCTTTCCGTACGCTTACCCGCTTACAACGAACACTCGCGATTTCGCACTTAGATTTTTCTACAAAATTCAAATATTCCCTGCTGCAGCTAAATCTAACCACTGATGGGCGCCAATGTAACGGGGCTCGACCGCGTTAAATGTAGATTACTCTACCTAAATTCTCCGTGAGTTTTAGATAAAGGAGAACAGGGTAAATACAGAAAACTATTAAATGAATCACACGTAAAGTTCGGTAAAAGGCTATTGCGTATATTCAAATCAATCCACAGGAACTTCTCTACAGTAATAATATACAAAGGTGCTCTCCTGGCACACAGTATGAACGAACGCAGAAAGCCAATAATGCTGAACGCGCTGGTGAGAGTAAGAGAAGGAGACACTGATACTAACAAAACTCGCGGTATCCGCCGATGTAGACTACAAAACGATGTTACGATCTCGCTTTATGCTCTCAGAACACACCCACGTACACAATAATTCGCACAATACGCACAATCGCATAAGGGGACCCAACACGTTTAAAACTTGAAAAAATCGATATTTTTTTATGATTGGTTTTCATAGGAAATTTATCATAGAATATGCTCCCGAAAGCCGTTTTTCGTAAAAAAATTTTCCCTCAAAATTATAAGCAAAATACTGAATAAATATTTTGCCTGTTTTTTCGCTAAATTGCGTAATTAAAATGATTTATTCAAGATACCTAACAATTTTGATTTTTTTAAATAAATCCAGTCAGAACTAGATATTTTCATTGTAATTGTAAAAAACAATGTTATTACATATATATATATATACATATATATGGTATTACAAATATGTTGAACTTTTTCCTCGTGTATGTATGTATTTATGAGCGAATGTGTGTGTGTGGGTATATATATATATAAATATATAAATCGGGTATTTTGAATGCATCCCTATAATAAACTACCCTTCGCTAGCGCATTCAAAATTCCACTTTTGGCATTCAATATTCCATATTTAAAAATAACCCTATACTACCCCTACTTTCGGCGCATTCAAAATACCCGATTTATGTATTTATATGTATATGTATGTATATATATATATATCACTTGTATACACACATACGCTCTTATAAACATACATACGTATTTTGTAAATTATTTACAATAAATGATTTTTTATTCTGAGTTTCATGAAACTATATTCATTAGGTGAAATTCAAATATGCGCGCTCTTCGCAACAGTCTAGGCGACGATTCTGTAACCAAAACGTGACGACCGCTGTGACGAAAATATTTGAACTCCCCATTTACCGACCATGTATATATCGTTTCTTCCTGACGTCCTGTTTGGGTAAAGGTTAGAATCAGTGTGCTGTTGGTGAAACTGTTCGCGCGAAACACAGCATTCAAATCTGCTTTACCAGCTTTTAAATATTTTAAAGTTCTATGATTAAAGTTCTTGAATTTATGTTTTGCACTGTGCAAACATAATTAAGTAAAGTTAAAATAATTTTTTTTTAGTAGTGTTTATTTTTGTTTTGTTGTAAAGTTATTTATATTTTAAGTTTTCAAAGTGCAAAGTATTTGTTAGGAATTTTAGTTAGTTTAGCTTTTAGTTTAGATTAGTTAGTTATAACAATGAGTGACCAGAAGGGCAGATTGCCCACTCACTTGGATAGGAAATACTCCTGCGGAAGAAATAGAAGGCGACCAAGAAAATTTGCAGGAACTAGACGTAATGATACAGAAGACTCAACTGCACAACCAAGACCTTCGACATCTTCAAGAAAACTTGAAACTCCAGCAGCAGAAGGCCTCTCCGGAGTCAAGAATAGAATTATTGATATCAATATTCTATTTCCTGAACTCCAAAGTGTGGTGTGTTGCAAAAAATGTCACAGTGAAGTGAACTTTTCTGAATCAGTAGTGTTTCGATTAGGATTCAAAATTGAAGTCTCATGTGTTCGATGCAGAGAATTTTTGAGCATCAATTCTAGCAAAAAAGTGGGTGATAGTAATCGTGCATGGGAAGGGCTGTACTTGCATGTCGTGCTTTGGGTGTTAGCGAACGAGGACTCCGGTTAGCTCAGTATTAAAGACAGAGAAAAAAATCTGAATAGAAAGATGAAATTATGCACATTCATATGCAAGAAAACGGTTTAAATAAGAAGGAAGACACGCAGAAACTCCATAGCGTGTTAGTCGGAGAAAGTTAGCATTTTTGCATTAAGTTTCTTCTAACTTTATTTTTATAATTGAAATACGTTATCGGTAACTTACTGAAAATGACCCTACAGTCTCGACTTCGGGCCTGGTCGGGAACATTATTATTATTGCAAAAGAATTCCGAAAATGCACTTTCTTTTAGTTTTCGTGAATAACTCTTTTGTAACTCATTATCTGTAAAAAAAGATTAAGATAAAAGTTGTTTGGAATTGAATTTTAAAATTTTTATTGAATTGAAAATTAAATTTTTTAATCGTTAAAAAAACCATTTTATTTAAATTTAATATTTTCACAGATTTAACAAAAAATTATATTTTTCATTGCATGAGTACTCAAAAATCAGTTTTAGTACGAACAATGTAAAAACCGGTGTCCGATCTGGATATCTCAAAATGGCGTCTTATTACAAAATTACTTATCCCGAAATTTCAAATTCATCTCCAAATCGCCCATGGAACGATAACTTAATCCAACCACCTTTAATCGATAGCTTATAATGTACTTAATAAAAGCTAAACAGAACTTTATTTAAAAATAATATTTATCAACATTTTTAACAACAAATAATTTTTATTTCCGTCAATTTTGAAGTTAGAGAAGCGTGGTAAAATTCGTCTTGAAGTAGGTAAAAGCCATGAATTTTCATATAAATATTGTTGAGATCCGACCAATAGGAGTCGAAATACGTACATTTTTTAATCGGCACTCACGCGGAAACTATTTAATATTTTTCGATGAAATTTGGTACTTTAAATGTAGTTATGTTTAGTACTTTAAATGTTTGGTAGTTATGTTTAGTACTTTAAACGTTTGGTACTTTAAATGGTAGTACTTTAAATGATGACATTTTTTCCGATTGCTATAGATAGGTGAGATCGTCTAAAATGACCGAGAAACAATTGGAAATCTGTGAGCGCGGCCGAGAGGCTCTACTATCGGGCGGCGCGGTGGTAGGGGAAACGCCGCGCAGCAGAGGACAGCATTCGTACACTTTTCGTTTAACGTGTTTTTTACTCAGCTTTAGCATTATACTAATTTAATTTTTATAGATGCAATACAAGCCTCCCAAATTAAGGGGTTATGCCTGAGTTAAACCTGTAAAAAAGACATTAATAAGTAATAGGCTGAAAAAATTATTTATTAATAGTATAAAAAAAATCTTTCTCCTACTTAAAATGTAGGTATTAAACATATTTTTAACTATTTTTAAAAAATTATATATCTATACTTACATTGTAAACAATTACATGTATGAATCACTTATTTTTAGCACTTTTTTCCCTTTGCCGCAGGATATCTCAGCATCCAGATGATGAATTGATACCAGACTGGATGTAAAATCTTCTGAATATGTTTCTTCACTACTTGAGCGGAAGACTTTTCTACAAAAAATAAATTTTAAATATTTAGTAACTCATAAGATGATTATATCAGTAATTATAGTGAATATTACATATATTCATATACGCAAAATTGACTTTTACCTTGTATTAGTCAATTCTGCTCCGTTCAAGCAGTGAAGAAACGTATTCAGAAGATTTTCCATCCTGTCTGGTGTCAATTCATCATCTGGATGCTGAGATATCCTGCGGTAAAGGACCTAAAATCATAAAAATGTCAAGACTGAGAAAAATGCATTTAAAGTTTATCGAAACACTTATGTATATTTAACTGGTAGTATTTACATGAACTACTTGGCATATTTTTCTTATATTTTAGCATAAGATACGTATATATTAAGCCATATATGAAAACCCGGGTGCTGTACATGTAGATATACTAGTATCGAAAGCTGAAATTGAAATGTAAGTTTTTAATACGCATTCAGTCAGCATGTTTTAGATGAATATAAATTTTGTCATTGCTTACCCATTACTTTATAGGATCATTAGTAATTACTGTAGACTTTGAGACCATCTAACACACAGGCATCTTCTCGTGCACATGATATTTATAGCCCATATACCTGAAACAATGAATACACACACAAAAAACAGATTCTTCACAAATAATATGTTGTTTATTGTACAAAACACTTATTTAAAGTTGAACACTAGTGAGACTCAGAAGTTATCACAACAGCACAACATCCAGCTTGCACTAAACTACAGATAGCTGACGAAACAGCTGATGTCTGAATGCAAACTCGACTAGGCCGGTAAAACAGTGATTTTCTGTTCCATATGCTGTAAGGTGCCATGTTTTTAGGCGGTAATTTAAATTTGCATATATGTTTTTTACCCCTTTATAAGTTTGATTAAAAATTACAAGACTAAATTTAAATTCTAAATTTATTTTATTTTGAACATTCAAAATAAAAAAAAAATCTACGATTTCATACAAATTAGCTGTTACAGTACATAATGATTTCGTAAATAATTTGTGCTTTTTTTAAATCAAATTGCGCTTTCAAAAGGAATTTGTGTACACATTGAATGTTACATTTTCTATAAAAACGCAATTTTTTGAATAATCAAAAGCGCTATAAAACAAAATATGAATAATACGCAATTTTGAAAAATTGTATTTTTTTGGTATTTGCCTATAACTTTGTAACGGAATTATTTCGGGCAAAAAGGACTAAGGCAGCTCATTCTACAGTAAATTTGCCTTAAAAGAATCAAATAAAAAAATTTTGGATTTTTTTAAATTTTAACTCAGGCATAACCCCTTAATCATTTTTCCGAAATAAAATCTTTTTTGACTATGTACAAAACCTTTATATCCTATAACGTTGGTTTTTGCTCCAGGCTAGCTGGGAATGCGTGGAGGCTTATAATATCCAGGTCGTTATAATTATCGCCCGAGCTCCTCGAGTTCCCCTGAACCCGGTGGCGCCAGGCACTTACCTGCAAGTGCCAGAGTCTCGCGACTCCTTTAATGAACTCGAGGATGGGGCGGATTTGCCGGCTAGCTAGCTCAGCTCTACGAACGCGGTAAGGAGAGAGGGTGGTTCGGATAGTAATTCCGCGTAGTTATTAACAAAAGCAAATGATCATTTATTCAATTAAAACTTCTTACATAAGAGACAACCAAAGACAACCCGGGCTAAACAACCACCGCAAGATAAAAGAATACGCGAGGTATTCGGCCTCTTCGGGCGACGCAACGCTATCAAAAGAATACGCGAAGGTATTCGTCCGCATCTTGGCACGCACCGCCAAGGGGATAAACTCCGCACAACGCTAGAACTCAATCACCGCCGGGACGCTACAATAAACAAAATGCCAAATAACCACGTAGATATCCGACTCTCGCGCATCTCAAGGTCTCACACATACGATGCCCGTTTGGCTACACATTCACTCTTTGTCCGCCGACTCTTCGTTCACGCTTTATAGTCCGGGAGTCAGGGAGTTCAAAAGCATATTACCAGGAAGCTCGTGCAAGAGTTTATTTTATCGCTGAAATATGTTGATAGCCACTTAATGAAAATATTCCTAAAGTCTCGACTTCGGATCCGATCGGGAACATGGTTATTATTGCAAAATAAGTTACCAAAAGGCATTTTTTTTCAGTTTTTCTTGATTAACTTTTTTGTTACTCAATTTACGCATAAACAGATAGGGGCAAAAGTTGATCAGCATTGAATTTTCTATAAGATACATATATTCCAAAATGCAAAATTAATGTTTTTCTCGGTTAAATTGTTAAATAAAAAATTTTTTGTTTCAATTTTCACATTACCATGGTTTTTGTAAAATATGATCTTTATTTATCGGATTAGCCATCAAAGATGACTTTTAGTACAGACAACGTAAAAATTGAAGCCCGATCTCGATATCTTAAAATGGCGTCTTGTTGCAAAATTATTTAGCCGAAAAGTTCAAATTGATGTCCAATTCGATCCAGGAACGATAATTGAATCAAACTATGTTTAATCGACAGCTTACGACGTAATTAACAAACGGCAAAAATTAATTTTCTTAATATTAATATTTAGCAACATTTTTAATAAAAAATTTTTTTTATTTTGATCAATTTTCGAGTTAGAGAATCGCGGAAAATGCATCTTGATGTACATAAAAAGCCATGAATTTTCATATAAATATTGTTAAGATCGGACCAATAGGAGCCGAGATACAAAAATTTTTTCAACCGACGATTACGCCGAAACCATTTGATATTTCTAGTTGAAATTTGGCACAGAACTTGCTGAAATCATACTATAAATGATTACATTTTACCCGATAGCTCTATATGCTTTAGTTCGTCTAAAACGACCGACGAAAAATATGAGTTCATCGCGCGCGGCCGCGCGGCTGCTCTGGCGGAGCAGCGCGGTGGTGGGGGGAAAACCGCGCGGCGGTGAACAGAATTCATACACCTGAGTTGCAATTTGTTTATCTCGGTAACCAAAGCTGCTATTGCAATACATTTTTTTTTCATTTAACGTGTTTTTTTCTCAGCTTTAACGTAATACTAATTAAGTTATCATAGGTACAATGCAAACACTACAAATTACCAATTCTTCTGAAAAAGAATCTTTTTTGGCTACATACACAACCTTTATACGCATATATTGCACTACCCGACCATTATATGGTAAATTTAAATATTTTTATGATTATAGCAGTACAATGCATTTTTCCTTATCCTCGGCGACCAAACCTCTGGACCCTCAGAACCCAGGAATCAGCAAATAATCACAAGTAAAAAAAAAGATAGCACAAGGAATCCCACGGGTGTAGACTGCGATGACGTCCGAGCTGGAGCGGCCGGGGCAGGAGCTCGACTCTCGATCAGCGGCTAATGCTGGAGAGATAGCCGCGAAATTCAAACGCTCGCAATATGCAGACTCCTTCTGTCTGGGCCCTTGATTCGGGCGTACGCCTGTTACAAAGGGCGCAAAGGCTGCCTTTTATTACTTCCAACGTTCTCGCGGTGAAGCAACCATCACGCTGGTCGTGCCGCAGAAGGCTCTCACGTAGGAAGAACCCACCCGTCTCATCTGCGTCCGACGACTTACGATGAGCCGGAATTGAACGCCCTGTATGGACCTGTCGCTGCTTCTGTAGCGCCGGAGCTCGCCTTCTTCCCTTCTCGCCCTTGAACGGGAGTGAAGAAGCACCTCGTAATTTTCTCCTTCCTTGGCCAATTCTCCTCTCCTCGCGTCGTCACTCGAAAAGAGACGTTATGCCATTAGTCCTTTCATTCGTCACATATGCACACTATCTTAAGCCGCTCTACCCATTTTGTCACGTTAAAATCCATATATTGTACTACCAGACATTTTCATGCTGAATATTAATATCTGTATTATGTTGTTGTAATGCAATCCATCCATAAAAGGTTTCGGCGTGAGCGTCGATTAAAAAAATGTTCGTATCTCGCCTTCTATTAATCGTATCTCAACAAAATTTATATGAAAATTCATGGCTTCTACGTGCATTAACCCATTTCGTCCCGGAATGTCCAAAATTGTCCGCCAACTTTGGACGACGAATTATTACCGATTTTCGACTCGAAAAAAATTGGCAAAGACATATTCTACTATTTTTGAGGTCGCTCTATCGATCTACGCTATTTAAAAAATGAAATTCTAACCCCTACCCCCTGATTTTTTTAATTTATAATAAAAATTCATTTGGGGGGGGGGGGGGTAATTTTTTAAAAAGTAGCCATTTTCAATGTAAACTAAATTTTCAATCTTACGAAAATGCACAAAATCAGGGCTATTTTTCCCTACTTTATAAAATTATGCCTTTGTGTTACAGTATTTTCCTCCCCCAAAGGTTTTAAAACCACCCTTAATAAGTGTATATCGTCCGTAATCCAGGCTGAATCGAGATTTGGCACAAAAAGTTATTTACACGGGAGAAAATGATGGATATATATGTTTTTGAGGTCGCTGATTACGATTTTAATGTCAGATTTTTAAAATTCAAAATGGCGGATCCAATATGGCGACTATTTTTCGTAAAACAGGGGCGAAATGTGAAAATTTATGTTTTTGAGGTCGCTGATTACGATTTTGATGTCAGATTTTTAAAATTCAAAATGGCGGATCCAATATGGCGACTATTTTTCGTAAAACAGGGGTGAAATGTGAAAATTTATGTGTTTTTGAGGTCGCTGATTACCATTCGGATGTTAGATTTTTTAAACCAAAATAGCGGACTCAATGTTGTGACTATATTTCCGAATTTTCAAGCTTTCATACATTAAAAAAAAAATTTGATGTACGAATATTTTTATTTTAGTTTATACTTAGTTTGTCACGTATTTTGCAATAATTTCACACAAAACTCTTACAATGTCTAAAAGGCCAAAACCACTAACTGATCCTCTTACTAAAAAACATAAAACTTCTGTTGAAGAAATAGAAGATTCTGATTCTGAATACTCATCTGTTTTTGAATTTGATAGCGATAAAGCAGTAGATGAGGAAAATGATAGAAATACAGATGCGGAAAGTGATGGAAGTGACGATGATTTGAATGTTAACCTTTTCCCAGAATCGTTTAGAAATATTTCCAATAATTATAACGAAACCCAGAAAAAATTGAAGTTGAACCATAATTATGATTGAAAACTTGGTGAAAAATTATATTGCATTAGGAAGTCGAGTAGTTCTCCAAATGCTAAATGATCTCCTAATGGATAAGAGTTCTCGTAAATTGAGTAAGTACCATGTTTACTTTGATAACTTGTTCTGAAATTCTGATCTTTTAGTTCATTTAAAAAAATTGAATGTGCGAGCTACAGACGTTGTACGAAAGGACAGGATTACAGAAAAGAATGAATTAGATAAGAATGCAGCCAAAGGTACGTATATAGCTAAATTTGATAAGAACAGTGGATTGAATTATATTACAGCTCGGGATTCAAAAGACGTTTCAATTTTATCAACAGCAGCTTCTGCTACTCCATTGACAATTATGAAACGATATATAAAAGGAAATTGTGATAAAAAAAGTGATGTCTTGTTCCCTAATGCTTTTTCAAAGTACAACGAATTTATGGGTGGTGTAGATCTCCATGACCAACATTGTAATAATATACTACCTTCGATTAGATCAAAAAAGTGGACTTGAGTTATATTGATGAGAATCGTGCAAATCTTAATTACCAATGCAACTATTTTATAGAATATTGTTAGAGATGAAAAGGAGAAGGCGGGCACAAAAAACATTTCACTGGAAATTTGTAGAGATTACCTTCAAAGATCTGCAAAACCAATTACAAAAAGACATTCTGTAGTTCATGTAAAAAATCCCGTCAGTTGTAGTACGATAAATTGTGGCATAAAAACGATTAAGTTTTGCAGAAACTGCCAAGGGTACTTTTGTCGTACATACTTTGAAAAAAAAACAAACATGTATTGAAAATTCCCATAGGAGTATTGAATCTACATCGAGTTTCTCAAATTCTTCATTAGATACACACCGAGTTATTCAAGCCCACCAAACGAAAAAGTGTAAAAATGATTCATGTAGTTTAAGAACTCAAAGGTTTTGTAATACTTGTTTATTTTATATATGTAAAAAATGCGCAGATATCGATCACAAATAAAATTTAAATGTATTATAAAATCGAAAAAAAAATTTTAATCATAAAAATTAAAAAATAAAAAAAATAAAAATAAAAGCGATTCTTGATAAACGTCTACCTCTTCGTGGTAAGAATAGGTAACAGTAACATTTACAATACCAGAGAATCCAAAAATAACCGCATATCAATTCTTTTTCTAATTCTAACGTATAAAAACTTGAAAATTCGAAAAAATAGTCACAATATTGGGTCCGCTATCTAGGTTTTAGAAATCTAACATCTGAATGGTAATCAGCGACCTCAAAAACACATAAATTTTCACATTTCACCCCTGTTTTACGAAATATAACTTCAAAATCGTAATCAGCGACCTCAAAAACATAAATTTTCACATTTGGCCCCTGTTTTACGAAAAGTAGTTGCCATATTGGATCCGCCATTTTGAATTTTTAAAATCTGACATCAAAATCGTAATCAGCGACCTCAAAAACATATATATCCATCATTTTCTCCCGTGTAAATAACTTTTTGTGCCAAATCTCGATTCAGCCTGGATTACGGACGATATACACTTATTAAGGGTGGTTTTAAAACCTTTGGGGGAGGAAAATACTGTAACACAAAGGCATAATTTTATAAAGTAGGGAAAAATAGCCCTGATTTTGTGCATTTTCGTAAGATTGAAAATTTAGTTTACATTGAAAATGGCTACTTTTTAAAAAATTACCCCCCCCCCAAATGAATTTTCATTATAAATTAAAAAAATCAGGGGGTAGGGTTAGAATTTCATTTTTTAAATAGCGTAGATCGATAGAGCGACCTCAAAAATAGTAGAATATGTCTTTGCCAATTTTTTTCGAGTCGAAAATCGGTAATAATTCGTCGTCCAAAGTTGGCGGACAATTTTGGACATTCCGGGACGAAATGGGTTAAGATGAATTTTACCGCGCTTCTCTAACTTCAAAATTGGCGGAAATAAAAATTATTTGTTATTAAAAATGTTGTTAAATATTAATTTTTAAAAAAATTCTATTTAGTTTTTATTAAGTACATCATAAGCTATTGATTAAAGGTGGCTGGATCAAGTTATTGACCTTTTCCTCCACCGTTCTCCCAAACGGGCCCCGTACGAGCGAATTTCATGCCTAAGAATAATAAAGCTTAAGCCGATGAGAGACTCGAGTATTGTGTGTGTGCTGGAAGGCACAACGTCACAGTATATACGTTATTAAGTAGCTGTGTATCCTCTTGTTTATTAATACCATTTTCTTGTAAATGTATGTGTATCATTTCTGAGATTAATCTTTAATTCAAATTACCTTCTCGATCTCTGCTGCTATATATTTCAAAATTAAAAGTATGATTATATTTTTTCTTATACTCAGAAATGACTCTATCCTTTGATTTTTGATGTTCCTCAATACGCGTACTCACACTTCTTTTAGTTTGGCCTACGTAATCATGAAAATGATTTTGTAAACAGCATTCTTTTCCAAGTATTTTTCTTTTTTATCCTTTCCTTTCAGGATAATATTGTACATTTGACTATGTGTGTGTGGAATGGTCGTAATGTTATTGTGCTTTAATGAATGTTGCACTCGCTCATAGAAACCATTCATGTACGGTATGCCAATACAATTACGATATGTAGTATTTATCGCGCGTTGTTCCGATTGTCTAGTAATTTTTATAACAGATAGTTATTTTCTAACATATTTATTGACGAAGTCAGCTGGATAGTCATTGTTGAGCAATAGTCCTCTCATAATTGTTGAAATTTTAAATTTATGCTTTGCACAGCAGTGCAATGAACTTAGGGAAATGCGGACAATGCTGAATTATCAAATCAGCTTTTTATAAACGAGCGATTGACCGCTAAGCGAGTCAGTTTGTAATGTGCTTTTGTACAAATAAGTACGTAGGAAAACTTATTCATGAGTCTTGATGATAAATACTGGTATTTGAAAGGAAAAACCCCAAGGTGGGTATATACAGTATCAAAAGAAGAATTGATTAAATTTTTGAATGTATTTAAAAGGAATTCAGTGTTTGAATTGATACCTGTTGACGAGTTAAGGAGTTTAGTTAGGACAAGTGAAGAAAATGAACTTGCAGATTCAGCATCAAAACAAAAATTAATTGAAATTTTGAATAACTATAATTGAAAATTTGTGAGTGAAGCTTTAAAATTAGATGTTCTAAGGAAGGCAGCCAAAACTTTATTAGAAGTATCATTTAAAGAGTAATCTATCGAAAATCAACGGAAACTAAGAAAAGAAACAGAAGAAATGGCAAATAACGAAGAAGTTAAAATTCAAGTATTTGATGGTAAAAATTATAGTATATGGACGAAGAGAATTTTACTATTATTAAAGTGGAAAAAATGTGATGAACCTGAAACTAGAATAAGGCAGGATAGCGATGATCAAACAGCATGGGCCGAAAAAAAACTGAAAGCAATGAATTATATTTATGGCAGTATTTCAAATGACCAACTAGAATTCGTGAGTGAAAAAGATACAGCTTTAGGAATCATGAAGAAATTTGATGAATTATATTTGAAAGAATCATCGGCTTTGCAGATATGCATAAGAAATAGATTGGGTAAAATAAAGTTAAAAGATTTTGACAATTGCAGTTTATTTTTTACAGAATTTGAGAAGACAATAAATGAATTGAAAAATGCAGGTGGAAAAGTTGATGAATGAGAGAAATTAAATTATACGCTGAGAACATTACAATGCAAGAAAGTGATAGAAACTGTGAATTTTTAAAGAATAAAATAAACATGTGGGAAAGCCGAAATACAAATAATGATAGCGGAAAGAAAAAAACTAGTGTTTCAAGCTGAACAAAACAAAGATAAAAACTGTTTTGATTGTGGACAATTTAGACATATTACGAATGAATGCTGAAACTCATGGACAGCGCACTGGCGAAGAGGTGCGCATAATCAACATCAGCAGCAACAACAGACACAGCAGTTCCGAGGTCGCGGAAGCAGAGGTGTACAACGAGGTTACTATCGCGGAAGCAGAGGTGGACAACGCGGCTACTATGGTAGAGGCAGAGGAAATCAGAGACACGATGCGAGGTATAGTGAAAACGTCAGCGCTCAAGTGACACCAGAGTCACTTTTAGCGACGTAAAGCGCGATGATAAATGTGACGCGAAAATGTATGCTTGCGATACAAACAAAATAGATTGGATATTAGTCAATGGCTGCTCAGACCACATAATAAATGACGAATCTTATTTTTACGAATCAATCACTTTAGAGAAACCAATAAATGTAAAAGTCGGTGATGGTAGAATTTTGGAAGGTACAAAAATCGGTAAAATCATAACTTATTTTAGTGCAAATAGAGTGACAACTAAGGTAGAAATATCCAATATATTTTACGTTAAAGAAATGGATAAAAATCTGTTAAGTTTTGCGAAAGTAACGGATAAAAATAAAATTATTTCTGTTGAAAATACATCGAAAATATATAACAAAAAAAAAACAATTTAATTGCGGTAGCTTACGAAGAACATGGATTGTATAAAATCAGTAGTTTTATTAATAGAAAAGAATGTCATATTGCAGAAAAAAATAAAAAAATTGAAACTCATTTTCTAAATATTTAATTTAGTTTAATAGATAGTTTTTAAATGAATATGTAAAATCACAAGTATTTGTGAAACAACCTGAAGGCTTTGATGATGGAACAGATAAAGTTTATAAACTAGAAAAAGCATTGTATGGTTTGAGAGAAAGTCCGAGAGCATTGTATGAATGTTTTGATGATTGTTTAAAGAAAATGAAATTTCTTTTTTTTTTATTTTTTTATTATAGCCTACCCAAGTCCTCTTTTATGAGTCTTATACGGCTCTTTCCACTGCCCGATACCATACAATGGTACTGGCCAGTGAGGTTCCCTATAGTCGGGATGCATGTGCACCACATCGGAACGTAGTCCGCATGCATCTTAACTGGACCTACAGTTTAGCTACACAATGCATCCATAGATCCATACACAGTTAACTATAAACATACAGGTGTATGTAAACATAGAGGGGTCCCAATGACAGAAAAGCCGAGAGCCGGGATCGAACCCAGAACTTTTGGATCACGAGTCCGACACTCTGCCTACTGAGCCGTCTCCGCTCTTAAAATGAAATTTCGAAGAAGCGAAAGCGATTATTGTCTATATGTTAAACATGAGAAAGAAGACATAATTTATTTAATTTTGTTTGTAGATGATTTACTAATTTGTGGAAAAAACAAAAGAATAATTGATGAAGTCAAACGAGAATTATAAAATAGATTTGCTATGAAAGATTTAGGAGAAGTAAATACTTATTTAGGGATAAATATAAAATATAATCATGAAAAAGATCAAATGACATTAGCTCAGAGTGATTATATAGACTCATTAGCAAGAAAATATAATATTATAAATGCGAAACTGTACGCCAATAGAACAAAATTTGAGTTTGGAATCCGCACAGGCAGCATCAAATGATTTAAAACATAGAAATTTAATTCGAGCATTATTATACATTAGTACAGGAACAAGACTAGATGTAAGTTATAGCGTCAACTATTTAAGTTTTTTTTTATGATGAATCACACTATAAATACGCATTAAGAATTTTAAAATATTTGTATTTATCAAAAGATCTTAAATTAACCTTATAATGGTCGCATATATAATACGCTTGTTATCGCCTCTCCGGGCGTATGCCGTATTTACCTGTACTAATACTTATTTTGTTCTAGCTACTAGCAGCGGACACTGAGTAAACAAGAGAGACAGAGAGAGCGAGAGAGTGCCTAATGCTAGGCCAGTATTAAGAGAGAGAGCGCAAGTTCGTCCGTCCGCAATGTTGCCGGCCCATCGATCACGCGATGCCAAATATGACAACGTCGTGACAAGGGCCGGAGCACCCTTCCGTATCTCGCGCGGCCTTGTATTTACTATTACGGTAGCGCCCGACTTACGCACATGTCCCCCGCGCCTGTGCTTCTTTTACACCCGTACTCGTGCACCGCCCGAATCCCGTGCGACGACCGAGAGACGTCACCTTCGTCCGATTACGACCGGCACCACGCTATATTAGCTGATCCGATTGCGAGCCTGGACGACTGTAGCGATCCAGAGCAGTTCTGCGACCCCCCGGCACCGACGTGCGATTGTAAGTACTAACTCTCTCTCACTCTCGGTACTCGGGCGATCAAGCCCCATCTCTCTCTCTCTCTCTCTTCCTCTCTCTCTCTCTCTTTCTCTCTCTCTCTCTCTCTCTCGCAGTGTGCGGTGGAGCACACACGCTCGTACGATCGAGCATTGTACATATTTCACTCTATAATATATATTTTCTCTAGTTCTCGTTATTTAACGCGTGTTCATTTATTAGTAACTCCGTCCTCTGCCGCCTTCGTTCCGTGCATACGTACGGATATCACGAACCGGCCGAGCCGTGTTAATCACGGGGAGACAACGACGAGATAATAAACGTGACTGTACGAGTCACGACCAATTGCTATACGGGAACAGTAATCGTGCCGTTACAACTTATAAAAGAAATAAAAATGCTGAAATAATGAATTTGTTGATGTTGACTGGGCTGGAAACGAAAATGATAGAAAATCAACGATTGGATATGTTATAAGAATTTTTAGAAATAATGAAATAAAGAAATGTTGTATATTGGAAATCAAAATAACAAGGTAGTGTTACAAAATCATCAACAGCTGCAGAATATATAGCCTTATCAGAATTAGTGAACGAAGTAAAAGTAATAAAAAATCTATTAAAAGGTTTTAAAATTAATATCGAAAAGCCAATTAATATTTATGAAGATAATTCCGGAGCAATTGCAATAGCAATGTTTGGAAATTTGACAAAAAATTCAAAGTTATAGAAATTCATTATCATTTTGTAAATGAAAGTTATGAATAAGGAATTATAAAAATTATAAAAACCGATTCAGAAAATAATATTGCAGACATTTTAACAAAAGCTCTAGGCCGTAATAAATTTGAAAAATTTCGAAATATACTAAGAATTGTTTGAAATAGTTCTATCGCATAAGTTTAAGGGGTTATGCCTGAGTTAAAATTCAAAAAAAATCAAAAATTTTTTTATTTGATTTTTTTAAGGCAAATTTACTGTAGAATACGCTGCTGAAGTCCTTTTTGCCCGAAAAATTCCGCTACAAAGTTGTAAGCAAAATACTAAAAAAATATAATTTTTCAAAATTGCGTATTATTGATATTTTGTCTTATAGCACTTTTGATTATTCAAAACAATTGCCTTTTCATAGAAAATGTAACATTAAATGTGTTTACAAACTCTTTTTGAAAACGCAATTTGATTAAAAAAAAACAACATATTATTTACTGAACATTACATACTGCAAATAACTAACTTTTATAAAATTATAGATTTAATTTCTATTCTGAATGTTCAAAATAAAATAAATTTAGGATTTAAATTTAGTTTGTTATTTTTTAATTAAACTTATAAAGGGATAAAAAAATATACGTACAAATTTAAATTACCGCCTGAAAAATGGCATCTTGCATCATATGGAAAACGAAATCACTGTTTTACCGACTTAGTCGAGTTTGCAGTCAGACATTAGCTGTTTCGTCTGCTATCTGTAGTTTAGTGTAAGCTGGATGTTGTGCTGTTGTGATAACTTCTGAGTCTACTAGTCTTCAAATTTAGATAAGTATTTGGACTATAAACAACATACTATTTGTGAAGATCTTGTTCTTTGTGAGTGTATTCTTTATTTTTAGGTATGCCGGCTATGAATATTATGTGCATGAGAAGATGCCTGTGTGTTAGATGGTCTTAAAGCAGCTCAAAGTCTACTGCAATTTTTAACCATCCTGTTAAGTAATGGATAAGCATTGACAAAAATTATATTCATGCTGACTGCAAATGCGTATAAAAAACTTAAATTTCATTTTCAGCTTTTGATATTGGTATATCAACATGTACAGCACCCGGGTCTTCATATATCCCATACAATATAGGTATTTTATGTTAAAATATAACAAAAAAATGCCAAGCAGTTCATGTAAGTACTACTCGATAAGTATACATAAGTATCTTGCATAAACTTTAAATGCATTTTTTTCAAGTTTTGAATTTTTATGATTTTAGGTCACTTGTCGCAGGATTTCTCACGAACCATCAGTCCAATCAAGCTGAAATTTTTTAGAGAGCTTCAGGAAACTCTTCGTCACAGCTTGAATGGAGCAAAATTCGCTAAGGTAAGTTTAAAGAATGTTACGCATGTGAACATACGCACAATCCACTATAATTATTAATATTATGAAGTTATGTGTTACTAAATATATTAAATTTATATATTTCAGAAAAGTCATCCATTGAAGCTGTGAAGATACATATTCATAAGAATTCCCATACCGTCTGGTCTCAATTCATCACTCGGATGTTGAGATATCCTGCGGCAACGGGAAAAAAGTCCTGAAAATTAGTAATTCATGAATGGAACTGTTTATAATGTAAGTATAGATATATAATTTTTTAAAAATAGTTAAAAATATGTTTAATACCTACATTTTAAGTAGGAGAAAGATTTTTTTGATACTATGAATATATAATTTTTCCCAGCCTATTATTTATTAATTTCTTTTTTACATGTTTAACTCGAGCATAACCCCTTAAGGAGGTGTGTTGAAATTATAAATTTATGCCTTGCACAGCAGTGCAACGAACTTAGGGAAATGCGGACAATGCTGAATTATCAAATCAGCTTTTTATAAATGAGCGATTGACCGCTAAGAGAGTCAGTTTGTAATGTGCTTTAGTATCGGGTTGTAGCAGTGCTAAGATGCACGGAGTAAGATATTATAAATAAATGTAATTATAGACTATATTAGATCTCTTCTCCAATACTTAATTTTGCACCATATTTTAACAATAATATTAATATTTTTTCGATGCAAACATTTATCTGATAACCTTACTGTTCCGTAAACTAAATTATATACCATGGCGATTTTTTGGCTATTCGTATTTTGTGATTTAAAATGTAAAAATCTGCCAGAAAATGTTGGTTATTTTATCAATCAGTTTTTAATGTAGCTGCTTCATTAATGAATAAAATGTCCGAGAAGCTTATGGATTAGTTGCTTCCATTTCATGTGTAAATTGTAGTCTCTTATTATACGAATTAAATATTTCTAATGTCTCTTCTACTTTTATTTTTGGATAATATCTTCAACATAGCGGAAAAGGAAAATTGGTTTGTAAGTTAACTTTGAAATGCAGTGATGTCAGTGAATAATCTAGAAATCGGGGAACCCATAGGTAGGCCAAGAAGTTGTTTATAAAACTTATCACTGCACTGGAAGTATGTGTTTTCCGTAAACAGAATCCAAGCATCTAAAATCTCATCGAACGCGATTTCTGATTTTCTCGTTATATGTGTATATCTTTTTTCGATGCTTCGCACGACTAATGTTTTATCAATATTTGTATATAACGATTTAACATCTAAGCTAACAATACAGTGGTCAGTTCGAATGTTTACATTTTTTACTATTTCTATGAAATCATAATTATTTTTTTACGTATGAACTAGGCTTCTCAATACTATTTTGTAATAATTAAAATAAACATTTTACTGTCTCCGTCTTGAGAACTGATTTTCTTTGATTACCTCAATTATTTATGAATTTCTATTGCGGCAAGTATGTTATAGTGCTAAATTATATAAAGAATCCTTGTCATCCAAGGTTTTATATATTATCAGCTTAGTTATTTGTTTATAATGTTAAAACCGTTTTGTGGTCTGTAGAGCCCTATATTCCCGACGTTTTGGCTATGGCATCCTCTTAATAAATAAACGAAAAATTAAAATCTGAATGACAATGATTATAGAAACACAAAGTTCTCTAAATGAAAATGAATACCATGAGGCAACGATTGCTGGTCGTCACTATACATTCATGTATAAATCCTCTACAATTTCGATTCAATCGAAAGCGAGATTCGAACGAGTTCGAAGCGAGATTTAAACGATTAACGCGGATCGAGAGAACATACCGCGTGCAGGTGTTCTCCCGATAAAGGCCCAAAAGTAGGATGGACCGTCCCAGTCATCTAGCATAGTCATGAATATTGTGTTACTAGGCAACTTGAACGGCCTCGCTTCCCTCGAAATGTGCCGCTCCAGTTTGTGAGCTATGCAATATTAATAGCTGCACATGAAACAGCTGAAGTTGAGGGGGAAACCTACTACACTATGATGTTCTTCTAATACTAATCACTCAGCAATGTCGAATCAAGCGTCGACTAAAACAAAAAACAAAAATTTTTAACATATAAAAAAATTTACGAATTGTTATCTAAAAATTAATTACATTTTGACTTAATATTATCTATAGTTTGTTTGTAAATTGATTTCAGAAAAACAGTCTCTTCCGCTCGGTTTAGTGTGTTATCGTGAAGGTGAATCTACACTATCTCCGAAAATTTTCTACAGATTCACGATTCATGATTTTAACTCCACCAAAATCGAACGAATGACTAGTCTCCAGGTTATATATGAGAAGAGATGATCGCAGTTCCTTATTCTTGATACAATATTTATACCACTACATAATCTTTTTTAAAGAACGGAAACTAATTCCAATATATGTAGTATCACAAGCACTTTAATTAATTTCGTACACAACGTTGCTAAGATTCTTTTTATCTGTTTTATCTTTTCCAAGTCTAATATATTTGTTGAATTTATTATCTGTTTTACTAACCAAAGAAATATTATGCTTTCTAAGAATTGATTGTAATTTGTTATTGAATTGGTTGCAATATAGAAAACCAGCAATATTAAATGGAAAATCGTTTGCCAGAAGAAACTTTTTAATCAATGCAATATTATCTTTATGGAATTTGGTGTGAGCCAAGAGAGTGGATTTTTCTATCAAATTATAGATAATCGTTACCTTTTGAGAATGGGGGTGATGGGAATAATAATAAATATATCTACCGGAAGCTGTATTTATTCTAAACCAATTAATGATAGAAGTAGAGTTTTCAAGGCAAATAATTATCTAATCAAAGAAGCTGCTCCTTCCATTGGTCTCGATATCTAAAGTAAATTGTAAGTTGCTAATTCACAGCTACTAAAAATATCCAAAGCACAATCCATTTCACTTTTTTTAACTACTTAAAACAATCGCCTACATATCTAATTTAACAAAGTATACTATTCTTACTAATTATTTTGAAAGAAAAATTTCCCAACTCTTCTAAAATTATATCTGCGAACCAAGGACTAGTGCAAAATCCCATATGGGCGCCCGAGGATTACTTATAAAATTTACCATTAAATCGAAGATACGTGCAGTTGCGGAGTGTATCAATGCCCTCCAAAATTCTTCGTTCCTACTACAATTTAAACATGTAAAATATTTCCATTTATTTTCGACGAACCGTAAAATCGACCCTTTAGGAAAATTAGAAATCAAAGAAACAACATCTAAAGACACTCAACAGTTGGTTTGCAATGTTTACCTCGAAACAGGTGACCGACAATATTTCTGAATAAAGAAATTTATTTGACTCTATGAGATGGATAAATTTATTTTTAAACATCTACTATGATTTTATAAATAATTAAATTTCTATAGCTTTAAAAAAAGAATTTTTTTGCAATCGTTAGCCCTGTCATAATCTGTTTAATAATGACAATGTTTCAAGGCATGAATTTCTAAAAATTATCCTGTGTAGTCATCGGAGTTCTGGACTATAAATAAAGAGCGCTTGTTTAAAGATAAGTGAATTATCGAAAAATGTCAAGATATTGCCTTTCCATTGTTCAAGATGAGAAATTTTTATAATCTTCCACCCTGATCCAAAATTGAACAAGATATAGTACACTATACATTGTTGAATTATAAAACAAAAGATTCCTTCGTGTGTAGTCTTGCCTAATAGAGTGATTTATGGAAATAATTATAAAATTTTAGAAAAAGCTTTTTCGAAAACGAAGCTCGGAAGCATGTTGTTATTTTGTCGCCATAACAGTATTAGTAAAAGTATATTACGATGCATGTGACCTAAGTGACCCATTATTGCACGGCGTATAAACAGCTTTCGAGCGCAGTGAAGGTAATATTCACGCCTTGCGATGGGCCAGTTAGGTCATTAATATCGTATAGAATTTTATAGCACAGACTACCTAAATCTACAGTCACGATTATTCGTGTTATATGCAATCGATTAGTTCACCATGAATTTTGCACCGAGCATGCTAACTAGATCGCACATATGAGAAAGGTGGATCGAGAAATGTTTGATCACTCAGTGAGAGAGAGAGAGAGAGAAAGAGAGAGAGAGAGAGAGAGAGGGAGAGAGAGAGTGCCCGCATCGCACGGTAGAAAGCCACTGCCATCAGCTCATTGACAAGCTAATCAGTGTAGCCAAGTTGTCACCAAGCAGCCCGCGTTCGTCCCTCCCTGGGTGAAATCTGCCACACCAATCTGCCAACTAATCACTATTTACAAGTATTAGCTGAATTATAGAGAGCCCGGTGCGGTGTGCCACCTCTTCCGTAGTGCTGAGATCCATGCATCGTACAGTCGTTATTAATAGTCTTTGATCTCTAACAATAATAGATAAATTTTGATAATTAAATGTTACTTACAATGCGTTCATCATCTAAGTGGTCAGGGAATTCCTTTTTAACAATATCTGCATAAGCTATTAAAACTTTTACAATAGTTTTAGCGAATCGTTTCATGTATCTTTTCCAAATTTCTGGATCTGGACATTCAAGTTTTGATACAACATCGAAGCATTGCGTTAATTGAGTAAAGACATCAACCACTGATACACTAAAGAGAGCATGTTCGCTACTTTTTTGAAACTAAAAATTTTCAAAGTACATAAATTTAATTATTAAATAATTGAAATAGTTTTCATTTAAAAATATTTATACATACCCCATCTTTTTTGTCTCGACTAAAGGCACCGTGTAGATATTCAAGAGAAACGTCGTCGTTTTCGTTAAGCCATTGCATGACGAATGGTTCAAACCATGCTGGGTATTCTGGCACTTGTCCTCTATAGGGTGGTACATCTTGTACGTAATTTGTATAAAGCCATTTCACTTTGAAGTGAAGATTCATATAAGCTGATGATTTACAAGACCTGCTTTGTTCGTGTTCATCAAGAGCATCTTTGACATCTATAGCAAATAATGACCAGACTGTTGCTGCTGATAGTTGACCGATATTAAGCTCTTGAGGAAATTGATTTAATACAGGGGCATAACTGTTACGGTCTTCTTCAATAACCGAAACTATTAAAGCAATGAGTTTGTGCCAGAAGTCCAGAGAAGCAGGTGAATTTTCGTCTTCGCGGCGAGCTTCATTAGGGTCAACTTGAAATTCACGACTGTACAGATCATAACAATTTTGGAAAAGAAATTGATAAGTTGATTTGAGACAGGCAATTACACAATCTTTCACGACATTACTAGCACGTGGAGGAGATGTTAACTCTTGTACTTTCATACGAAAAAATGTAATGCTTGTTAATAAATCAACAGTAGATTTCAGGTCCATTAATTTTTCTTGACTCGATGCAGGGAAATTATTGCGATACATGCACAAGTCAATACGTAACGAATTATGCAACTGATCAAGTAATTTGACAAACTTTTCTTTCTGTAACAAGAAATATATACATTATTAGAATATGTTTTTATTAATATTCAGAAATATATAAAAATTAATATTGACATTAATATTACTACAATGAAAATCATAGTACTAATAGATATCAATTCATATATGAAAAATCTTATTTATTTTATTAAAAATATATTTATTAAAAAATCATATTTATTTGTACAATATTCTGATTGTGTGCCACATAGCAGGAATACAATAGGAAAGGAAATAAGCTGAAACATTGCTAGGATATTGTATTGTAAATCAAATAACTTCATTCGAAGACAATGTAAACGTTGCTAGATCGTTACAAAAATGTTGAAAAGTCACATTTCGCAGGGAAATTAACTTTGCCAAAACATTTCAAGGGATTAAGCTTATATTAATAAAATTCTTTATTTAAGCAGTCATAATGAATTTTTATTTTTAAGTATTCATTTATAATTTCAATTGAAGTGGTTCAATACTTCAAACTATTAATTCTATGTCTCATAAATCAATTACTATTGAGATCTGTTTTTATAATGAAGCTTCTCTGCGGCGTGCATGGCTCTGAGCTTCTAAGTACTCCAAATGAAACAGAAAATTACTCCTTAAGGGGAGCTACCCATCTTTAGGGGATCTGATAGCAACTACTGACCCGTCACTAACGGTACGATCGAAAAATGCTTGAATAACAACAAGTATAATAAATTACGCAAATTGAAGAGATAGTTGTCTTGCGTCTCGGTATCATCTATCAATATGCAAAGTTTGAAATCGAAATATTCAGGTATCGAAAGAACGATTGGAATGAAAATCAGTAGCCCGTCAGCAGACACTGGTTAGTCAGGTTACTTCTACTAATTTTTGTTCTAATCATTCTTTTGGATACCTGTATATTTCGATTTCAAACTTTGCATATTGATAGATGCGGCCGAGACGCAGGGAAATTATCTCTTGAACTTGCATAATTTATCATATTTATTGGATCTAAGCACTTTTCTATAGTACGGTTAGTGACGGGTCATTAGTGGCTGTCTTCAAAAAGTTGAGTTTTTCTAGCTTTGTATAGGAAATTAACTGTAGAATACGATACTGAAGTCCCTTTTGCTCTAAAAAAATCGGGTAGAAAGATACAGGCTAAAAACTGAAGGCATGCGAATAGCTTATTTTATATAAATCGTTGATTTCCATATCTTTGTTTGTCATATATAGCAAAAGTGTACAAAATAATCCTATTCTGTTACATATATGTAACAGAACAGGATTAGTTTTCATGCTTTTAACGCTTCTCAAACATGATATATATATATATGGCTGATTGTAAGATCGACCGACTCAAATTCTTTTTTTTGATTCAAACTATCTTAAATCTCTTCTATTGGAGAAATACAACACCTCAATTTTTTTTAGTTTTTTTTCCATCAAGCACAATACAGGACATGAAGAATAAAATATGAAATAAAGAAAAACTATTTATTCCAAAAATATTGAAAGAAAAAACTCTTTGCGGACTCGCACTACTGCTTGCTGTACTTCACGACGATCACGGATGCAATCAGCCCATCTAAGGATGTCCGGCCTAGCACTATGGCCCTCTCGCAGGAAAAATTAGCGTTGGAAGATATTGATCTCCCACTCTTTCATCTTCTTGTTTTCCGCCCACAGCTCCTGCATCTCATTGACCAAGTCCGTCCACTCTCGCTGTTCAACGGACACAGACTTGGCAACAGCCAACTCTTCCAGCAATGGCACCGGGCACTCGCCCGTCCCCTGTACCTTCTCAGGCTTGTCATCACCTCCTCACCTCCTCACTCTCCTCTGCTGGCAACGCTAATACTGAACCAACATCACCCTCAGCATGGGTAATCACAGGTGGACTTAGAGCATTCTTCTGTACCAAATTGCTAACATTTTGGACATGCTGGAGTCGTTCATGAGAGTCATGGTTACTCTCCCTATCGTCAGTAAAAGTAGGACGCAGCCGTGTGCCATCGCCGCTTCCCAACGAAGTCGTCGGGCTTCGCCCGTCTGTCTTGAACCTTACCGTTCTTGATTTTCCATCTTCAATCTCATGAAAACAAACGAGAGAAAGTAAACTAGGTTAAGGTAAAAAAATAAGAATGAAAAATGAATGACTAAAATCAGGCAAATTAAACCGCGCGACGCTGAGCTCGAGTTTTGCGCGGTAATACATTCACCTCGCCATCTAGTCGGAGCCCTATAGGATTTGGACAGGAAGTTTGTGCCGTTAGCAGTTTTATTATTGGAAGTGGTAAGAGTAAGTGTACTGATAACTACCATAAAGTCTCTATAATGTACCTACCCTGGAACATTGTTATTATTGCAAAATAAAGTTCAAAAATGCATTTTTTTTGTTTATCCTCTGTAGCTTTTTTATTATTAACTTTACGTCAAAAAGTTGAGTAAGAAAATTGTTCAGAATTGAATTTTCTATAAAGTAAGCATGTTCTTAATTTCTACATCTCTAAATTATTTAAAACAAAAAATTTTTGTAAATTTTCATATTGCAATAGTCTATTATAACGGGGTGGCTATTTCCGTTATAATATAGGACCGGTGTCCACGTTTCCACCCAGAGGTCTAGCTCGCGGTAGCGTCGTGAGGTCCGAAGCTAGAGGGTAGCCGTAAGTATGAAGGGGAAAAGTAACAACACTCCGAGTAAAAGCAAACGGTAGCAAAGTATATTCAATAAAGGAAAGATACGAGAGAGAGAGAGAGAGAGAGAGAGAGAGAGAGAGAGAGAAAGAGAGAGAGCTGGTACTTACAGGTCGAGTCGCGGACGTGGCAACGGCGCAGGTGATGTTGTTGGTCAAGGCAGCGGGAGCAGCGATGTAGCGCTGCGCGGCGAAGCTTCGGCGGGGCGCGTTGGTAGCGGTCGTGGAGGCGGCAAGGTGTCCGCGAAAGTGCAGTAGCAATGTCGGTACCGAGGGGGAAGCTGGGACCTTGTCGTCGGTTCTCGGGCCTTGGTGACAGTAACAGCGGATGTGATGGAGCATTGCCTCTCTAGTTTCCGGGCCCAGCGAGTATCGTACAAGGGCGTTTACAGGGTTCGCGACACGTGAGTCTCTCTCTAAGCCGGTATTCAATCTAACGCGATGGCACGTTTCACGGTCGCGTGCCAGTAGTGCTCTCTCTCTCTCTCTCTCTCTCTCTCCCCTCACTTACTCACATATTCAGCGGTCCTCTGAACTGCTCGTTGCTGCTCCTGTAACATACTTGTAAATGTTAGTACATGTACTTTGAGCTGGAGGACATGCTGGGCATGACGATTGCAAACCGTCATACTATATAAAAATTACATTTTTTGGTCAGACTTCGGATCAAATATATCATTGTAATATTTTATAAAAGAGTCGATCTCTCCGAGGCAAGTGTTGGGAAAAAAAGGTAAAAATGTTTGTGAAACAAAAGGAAAAATGGTATAAATTAATTTTTACCTTTTTTTCCCAACACTTGCCTCGGAGAGATCGATAGACTCTTTTATAAAATATTAAAAAACACCGAGGGATAAAGTCTTTGAATATTGTGTTATACAGATATTCACACATACTTATATCATTGTAGTTCATACAATATAAAATTTCCAGTCGCTATCTCAAAATGGCGACTTATTGCAAAATTATTATTCTGTATTTTCAAATTCATTTCAAGTTGGCGCAGATTACGACAAATTGATGTGACCACCTGCAATCGACAGTTCATGTCTAACTTAACAAATTCTAAAAAGAACTTTTCTTTAAATTCATTTTTACAACATTTTTATCAACAAATGTCCGTTCCTAGGGACGTATTTCGGACAATTTTTAAGTTAGAGAATCGGGATAAAATGCGCCTTCAAGTACGTAAAAAACCATGAATTTTCATATAAATTTCGTTAAGATCGGATCAGTAGGAGCCGAGATAATTTTTTTCAATCGTTTTGACATACTGCTTCTTCAAATATTACTCTAAATGACAGCAGTTTTACCGACAGCTGTAGATGATATAGTTCATCTAGAACAACCAGTGAAACAAGCAAAATCAGCGCACACGGCCGCACAACTACTCCGGCTTAAAAATTGGCCAAAATACGTCCCTAGCAACGAACATTTGTTGATAAAAATGGTGGTAAAAATAAATTTGAAGAAAAGCTCTTTTTATCATTTGTTAAATAGGACATAAGCACATAAGGATTGCAGGTGGATGCATCATTTTATCGTGATCTGCGCAAAATTGAAATGAATGTAAAAATACAGAATAATAATTTTGCAATAAAACAATCTCGTTCTGTAACGGTATAGTTACGTACTGCTGAAGTAAGTACTCTACTTGCAAATTCCAGCACCCTCTCCTGTGTCTCAATTTCTTGAGTTAAGACAACTCCAATCCCGGTGTCACTGGCATCCACATGAATTACAAATTCATGTTGAAATCTAGCGTATGGAGTTTTCTATCATTTCTGCTGCTGTTCAGTTCAAATAAAAGGTTTTCTTGGATCGCCCTTCGTTAACCTAGTTTATCCAGAAATTATCGATAAATAAACGATGCCATAATGTAAAATCTTTTCACTTGCGTGAGATTCTTTGGAATCGGAGAACTTACAATTGACTTGATCTTCTCCGGCTCTGCTCTAAAGCCATTTCTATTCACCAGAAAACCTAAGTACCTGGCCTCCTGATAGAAAATATTTTTCTTACGATTCACTGTGAGACCAGCTTCCTTGATCCGCATCAAAACTCGCTTGAGGATACTTATGTGTTCATTAAATGTTCGCGTGACGATAACAATGTCATCTAAATACGCGAACGCGTGCAGCTGTAACTTTGGAGATCTAATCATATAAATTTGCCTCTGGAACGTCGCTCCAGCCTCTGATAAACCAAAAGGAAGACGCTTCAGCTGAAACAATCCCATTCCAGGAACTGAAAATGTCTTATACTCTTTACTCTCTTCGCTCAAATGTATCTGATGGTATGCACTACTCAAATCAATCACTGATATATAGCGTGCCTACTGTAATTTATGTAAAATTACACAAAATCTATACTTTATGTTGGACTTTCGTACCATTATTACAGGACTTGAAAACGGACTGCCATACGGTTCGATGATGTCTTTCTCAAGTATAGTGTCTACTTGCTTGTACATTTCTTCCTCCAGCTTCTTTGATACCGAGTAATATCTCTGCTTAATTGGCTTTGTAGACGCTACTTCAATTCGATGTTCAATCCATGAAGTACAGCCAACTTTTCCTGTATCTTGACCAATGATTTCGTCAAGAAAAGCTGTAAGCACCTCCCGCTTGCGATCTTTAACATCAGCCAAACCCACCAATGATAGCTGTAATGAGCCGCCTTCCAGTGCTGTTAACTCCAAGTTGATGTAGTTTCGTCATCTCCAAGATAAACTCTCGAGGTCATGGGATCTAAGATAGCTTTGAACGTTAACATAAAGTTCACTCTGTGACACGGCGGGGCAGGTGGCTGCGGCGGGCGAGAGGAGAGAGGCACGTCGGTGCGTCTCCCGGGGAGTTTTTCGCGCTCGCGCGTGGGCCGTCCCCTCCGCGGTCCTGAGTCGAGCTACAGGTCGCGTCTATTATTTTTCCGGGTGCGGGCGCCTTGACGCGAAACGGATGGCTCACTCACAGGCTCGGGCCTCGGCTAAGGCTCTTTATCTCACGGGTCGTTTGAGCCGGTAATTTTTGATATAAGAATTTAAACACTTAAACTTAATTGAATTTCCTTTATTACTTCTTACTACACTCGCTGTTCGCAGTCTTCCTCGCGTACGGCCGTACGGATTCTCCGTCGCATTCCCCCTTCCAAACCTTCAATGCCCTGCATTGTTAGGTTTTCCAGACTAGGGGTGCTGAGCGCTCTCCCGCAGGGGCCCTCCCCGACTGTGAGTTAGTGGTTAGTAACTGTTCTCTCCCCTGTGTTGGGTCTGTGCTAACTTCGGGTGTTGCTGAAACGAATAAACTATCTCGGTGTTCCTGGTTTCCACTTTGAAGTTGTCTCTCCTCCGCTCGGCGAGTCTCTCTTACTCAATTTCTCTGGGTTATGTCGAGCAGAATAGATATGGATAAAACGGAACAAAGACGCTTACCTTTACTTCTCTCCGCTCTCTCGTAGGCTCCCCGGGGTGAAAATCCTCTCTAGGATAGCCTCCCGCAGGTGCTGGGGCAGGTCCTCCACCCTCTCCAGGATCCTGAGGACTTCTGAGGGTGTCATCCGGGCGCTAGGCTCGCCGATGGCTTCAGGACCGGCCGACGGGGTGGTGGTGCGAGGCCTCGGGATGGGCTGTGGCTCGGTGGGGAGGGGCACAACGGCGCGGGGCCGGGGCACTGGCCGTATCTCGGGCGGGCTCGGGCGCCTCTTTTTGGCCTGGGGCGCTCCGATGTGCTGGCCGGGGGTGATGGTGTGGCGGTTGGAGCGGTGGAAGGTCCGGCGATGGCGGCGTCGGTGGTTGGGGCGCCAAAAGCCCGTTGCCGGCTCTCCTCCAGCTCCTCTCCCAACCCTGCAGCCATCTCGCGGTAGCGGTCGGCGCAGCGAAGGCAGCCGTCCACCTCTACCCCGTTCCTGCCGCAATTGTGGCAGTAGGTCCGGACTCTGGGCCGGGGACAGTCCAAATGTCCGTGACCACGCTGCCAACAATTGAAGCAGGTGTACGGGGGAGGGTCAAGGGCGGGGTTGTGCGGCAGCGCCCTCAGCCCGTCGAACCTCAGCCCGGTTAACTTGAGGTGCCTCCTCCGGGTCCTCTTTCTCTCTCTCTCTCTCCTCGGCTGTTGCTCTCCCTGGGGTGCCGCGTCTGTCTCCGGTGCCGGTGGGGATGAGGGGGTGTCAGGAGGTGTCTGGGGCACCACCTGTGGGCGCGCGAGAGCAGGTTGAGGTTCGCTCCGGATCGGGGGGCCTGGTGGCGTGGTCTCGCGTGGGCGGCGGGGCTCCTCTACTGCCGGGAAGTAGTCTTCCGCCGTCCACTGCACCGGACCTCGTCCTCGGCGCCTCCTGGAGCGGGCTCTCCTCTCCGGCTCGTGTGGTGGCGGGGGAAGGCGCTCGGCCGGCCTATAGGTGGTGACCGTGAGGGTGCCGTCCTCCATGTCCCAGTCCTCCTGTCCCAGTCCACCTTCAAACACCTGCACCGGCGCGTACGGGCACCGGTACTGCGGCTCTAGGTCTTCCTCGCGAAACGGCACGTCTATGATCCGCGGCTCGTCCAACCGCCCGTACGGTTGGGGCCGCACCTCCCCTTCTCCCTCTACACCGGAGCTTCGCTCTACGGCTGGCGAACCTACCTCCCCTATCACGCCGGAGCTCTGCTCTACGGCCGGCAGACTCACCTCTCTCGTTGCGCCGGAGTTGGACTCTACGGCCGGCAGGCTGTACTGCGCCCTCGTTCCTTCGTCGACCTCGCGCTGGATACTCGCCCAGTCCCATTTGGGTCTGGGCGCTCGCGGGAATCCTTCCCGGGTATCCTCGCCAGGGCGCGTACCCAGCCGTGCCCACACCGAGCTGGCTCGTTGGGGACCGTCCCCCGTACCGGGATTAGGCTCTCCGGCCGTATAGGGGGGGGTCTCCGGTGCCAGACCCGATGTAGAGGGGGTAGCGCTGGCGATGTGCGGGGGCGTCTCGACGGCGCGGGGGCCTCGTCGTGGCTCCTTGGGCCTCGCTCCCTCTAGGGAGTAATCCCTAGCAGTTGGCAGCGGCCCGGGGGTCGTCATCGGAGCGACGGGGTTCTCCGCTTCTCGCAGGAGATCGGCCTTCTCCTCCAGGGAGACGCAACACTGCAGATCTCCCTCCAGGTCGTCCGGTCCCTCAAGGGCTGCCTCATCCTCTGAGGCGTCCTGCCCTAGGGGTGCGGGACGGGTGGCCGGCACCTCCTCACCCTCCATGGCCTCGGCGGTTTCTTGGGGTGGCTCCCTTTCGCGGGCAGCTCAGCGAGCACTCGTCTGTCGGAGGAGCTCCTCCCTCAGACGCTGCTCTTGCTCCATTTCACCGTCGCAGGCGGAACTACGGGGGTTGTAGTCACTCATCCTATAATCAATCTTATTTTATTACGGGTTCGCGGATATTCTTAGGACAGCACAGTTTTCCATCACCTTGTTACTTACATGCGTTACTTCACATAAACATCTGGCACTCACGGCACCTGCTAATACTACTTTTTGGATACATCACGGGGGTTCGGGTTAGGAACAGGGAGGTAGCCAGGACGCGGTGGGATGTACTTCCGTAAATCACTAACATGGACTTTGGCTATATTCCGCCCCTTTCCGCCCTCCGTTTCCAGTTCATATACAAGGGGTGATATCTTCTTTATTATTTTAAAGGGGTCCTCGTATTTCGGCGCGAGCTTAGCTGCGAAGTGCGCTGCTGCATTCGATAGCGGATGCACTTTCCGTAATATCAGGTCTCCCTCTGAAAACTCTGCAAACTTACGCCCCTTGTTATACGCTCGGCTCTGTCTCTCCCTTTCTCTATCGATAAACTTGGCTACGAGTTCGCGCAGGGCATCTAACTTCTTCATCCTTTCCGACCACTCTTCTGGCTTTCCTACATCCACGCTTGGGCTACCCTCCATCTCCTTTTTCCGTCGTAAGCTCCCTACCGGGGTGGGACGGCGACCGAAATTAAGGAAGGCCGGTGAAGTTCTAAGCGTGGCCTGGTTTGCTGTGTTGATCGCGTGTCTCAGCTCATGCAACCGCTTATCCCAGTCCTGGTGACTCCCTACGTACATCGCGATCATGGTTTTTAGGGTTCTATTAATTCTCTCCACCGGGTTGGCTTGGGCGTGTTACGGGGAGGTCGTGATATGCACGACCCCGTATTCGGCTAAGGCGGGGGTGAGGGTTTTGTTAACAAACTCCGTCCCATTATCGGTCAAGAGTTATTCGGGAGTTTCCCATCGAAAGAGAATCAGTTCTTCGAATGCTTGTAATACGGCTTTTCCATCTGCCTTTTTTAGTGGCTTGACCTCGATCCACCGCGAGAAGAGATCTTCGAAGACTAGCAGATATTTGTTTTGGCTTTTCCTTCTAGGAAACTCCATCATGTCGGCTGCTACCACTGTCCAGGGCTCTTCAACTATCCTTCTCCCCATTAATCCCTGGGGCCCCTGTTGGCTAACTTTATACTGCTGACATGAGAGACAGGAGTTTACGTATCGGTATGCGTCCCTATACATGCCTGGCCAGAAATATTCTCGGGCTAGGCGGTCGTACGTTTTGTCGATCCCCATGTGCCCAGAGTTTGCGGCGTCATGGGCAGTCGAAAGTACGCTCTCCTTCTCCTCCTCGGGGACTACAAGTTTCCATCCATTTTCCCCTCGCGTGATAGGCTCTATTATCGGATCTATTTTATACCGATAAAGTCTTCCGTCGATCACCCGCCATTCTGGGAACCTTTTGGGATTTTCTAGGACATCAGCTCTACGGCGGAGATACCAGCTGTCAACTGTCTCTCCCAGGGCGGCTACCTCGGCTTCAAACATGCGCGATAGGGCATCGGGTACTTGGTGTTCTTTCCCCGGGCGGTGTTCAATCGCGAAGTCCCACTGCTGTATCTCAGCAACCCATCGGGCTAACCTCCCCGTCGGCTCTTTTAAATTTCTGAGCCACTTGAGCGCGCTGTGGTCGGTAATTACCGTAAAGTGATATCCTTCGACGTACGGTCTCAGTTTCTTAATGGCCCAGATCAAACCTAGACATTCTCGCTCGGTGGTGGTGTAATTTCGCTCCGCCTTGGTTAACATTCGACTCACAAACACTATTGGGTGTTCTCCATCGTCAAATTCTTGAGTGAGAACGGCCCCAACCGCGATGTTGCTCGCATCGCACTGTATGCAGAAAGGCTTCGTGAAATCCGGTCTCGCTAATACCGGGGCTGAGGCTAAGGCATTTTTGATACTTTGGAAGGCCTCCTGCTGATCCTCTTCCCATGACCATGTTCGGCTTTTATGGAGTAACGCTGTGAGAGGCGCTTTTAAGTCGGATGCGTCTTTCACAAACTTGTCATACCATCCAAATAGGCCCAACAATCGGCGGACTTGTGTAGGTGTTTTAGGCACAGGGTACTGCAATATCGGTGCTATTTTCTCGGGGTCAGGGCGTAGCCCTTCTTTGTCGAGGATGTACCCCAGGTACTTAATTTCTCCTACACAGAAGTTGCACTTTGTCGGTTTGATCGTCAAACCTGCGTCTACCAGTACTTTCAACACGTGTTTAGTCCAATGTTTATGTTCTTCGACGGACTCTGTGGCTATGACGACATCGTCGAGATACCCAAACACAAATGGGGCTACGGCAGGGCCAAATAGGGCGTCCATGAGACGCTGCAGCGTTGCGGGGGCGTTGCAAAGGCCGAACGCCATTCTGGTGAATTGGAACAACCCCATGCCTGGCACGGCGAAGGCGGTGTATATATAAATACGCCTGCCGGAGATCTATTTTGCTGAGGTATTTGGCGTTTCGCAACCGATCGAGGATCATCGTCATAGGTGGCAGCGGATAACTGTCCTTCTTGGTCACGGCGTTGATTGCGATGTAATTAACGCAAAATCTCTCCGTACCATCTGGCTTCGGCACGAGTACAGGTAGACTGCAAAAGTCACTGGCGGAGTTTTCGATGACGCCTAGTTTCCAAAGTTCCTCTACGGCCGCTTGTATAGCAGCTAACTTTTTCGGGGACTTCCTTATCCACTTTTGACGGATCGGCGTTTCATCCGTGAGTTGGATGTGGTGCTCGGTCTTTGTGGTGAAGCCTAAGACGTCCGGAGAATACTCTGGTAGTATTTCCTTCACGATTCTGTCTATCTCTTGTCGATCTTCTACTTCTAACTCTAATATGCCTGCGCACTCAGCGTAGATTGCAGCTACTGGCTGGTCGCTTCGCCGGTCAAACTCCCTCCACGGCCCTGAATTGGCTCTCCACCAGCCTCTATGGTCTGTGTCTATTCTAAACGTGTCGCTGAAGTCTTTCCCCAACAGTATTGGGTGTTGGACTTCCTGTACGGCTCTGGCTGATATGGTACTGGGGATTCCTTCTAGGTCAAATCGGATATCCAAATATCCTACGATTGGTGTTCGGGCTCCCGTGACCGTCTGGATGTGGGCTGTTGCATTGAGAAGCCGACTAGCGAGACGCTGAGCTATCTCTGGTCCTACCAATGATACAACTGCTCCCGGGTCGAAGAGCGCCCTGTATTGCTCCCCTGCGAGGATAACTCGTAAGTAATTCCGATTATCAACGGTGATTCCCGCAATTTCTCCGTCATCCTCCTTCATAGAGCTAGGCACGTCGACAAGGGTGGTGTCGTCCTTCGGCTCGGGGTTATTGGTACTCAGTAAGTTTAGCGCTCTCTCTATTGTTTCCAGTTGCTCATACTCTTTTTCTTCCTCCGTATCGCTACTATCTTCTTCTAGCCACGTCGCAGCCTCGATTATTTCGATCTCGTTCATGTCGAAATCGTCGTTGAAATTGTCCAACACGGATACTCTCTTCAGCTGCTCTTGTATTTCTCCATCTTTTTCCATGGCGTTCTTTCGGGTTTCCCCTGAATCCATCGCCCAAGTCAGGCGATCTGTGGCTGCCTTCACGGGTGTTTCTTCCCCTTTGTGCGACGTGGCTCGGCTCAGGCTCGCGGGTGGTGCACACAAGTATCTCTGATTCAACTCTGAGTTTTTCTCCTCAACTCTTTTTCTCCATACATCCAGGTTGAGTTTTGCAAACTCCTCCGCACTCAAGTTTTTTGATTTCTCGGGTTTTCTCTCTGGCTCGGATTTCTCGGATTTCTCAGATTTTCTCTTTGACTTAGATTTCTCGGATTTCTCAGATATTCTCTCTAACTCGGATTTCTCAGATTTCTCAGATTTTCTCTCTAACTCGGATATTTTCCTCGTAGCGTTGCTACTCCCCAGAGGCTCAACCGGCGTCCCGTTTGGCGTGGCTTCCGCAATCTTTTCTACTCGGACTTCTGATTTCTTCAGTTGCGTCGTGACTTCCTTATCCTCATCTAGTGAGTTCGGCTTGTCTGCGGCACTCTCTTGCTTAAGACTAGTTTTCTTTCTCTGCTCTCCTCTTACTTCCAGGAATTTTTCAATACCTCGTGCTTGGGGCTCTTCTTTTCCATTGCGGTTGTTCCCTGTTTGGTTATGTTTTTCTGGTTTTTCTTCACTTGAGGTAGGGGTGAAATAGGCTCCTATCCCCTGATTTTGTTTGTCTACCGCTAGCTTTAGGTTAGGACTTCCAATTCTCGGTATTGATACTCTCGGCTGTGGCTTCTTCGGTGTTGCATCTACTTGACTCTGTTTTAGTGGCCGCATGCCACTCTCTCCCCCTTCCAAGACTGACGTCCGGATAGGAAAGTCAGTCTTTTCGTCCACCAAACGCCCTAACGTGGGAGCTGACTCCAAAGGGGGTTTGATGACGGTGGTTGTGGGGTTTGTTGCGCCTGTGGGGGTCGCTGTAATTGTGGTTGTTGCTGAAGTGGGGCTTGTGGTGGTGGCGGGGAAGTCAGCGGCCCCTGTGCTGCTCCCGCCTGCGCGTTTCCCAAACCGTTTCTGATTTGAGCGCACATCGGCGTTTGGCAAGTTTGGAATCTTGCACCTTTGTTCCCGCAAACCTGGCAAGTCGGCTCTGGCCTTACCGGACAGTTTTTCAACTGGTGTCCCATCTGCTTACAGTAGAAGCACTGCGTTAGGTGACAGTTAGCTGCACGGTGTCCGGTTTGGTGGCATGTGTAACATGCACCTACGTAGTCGGCTTGGTTGCCTGGTCTAGCGTTGGACGTTTGCGTCGGTGGCGCTGTGTTTAGCGGTAGTGTGCGCTGTAGAGGTTGCTGGTAGTTTCCCGTATAAGTTGCCTGTGCTGCATAGACAGGTTCTGCTGGCGGTAGCTGTGGTGGCGTTGGCGGAGTGTTCGCAGGTGGTTGGCCCGTTTGTGATAGAGATGGTTGCTGTGTCGGCACTTTGTTCTTTTTCCCCTTTTTCCCTTGGTTGGATGGCGTTGAGCTTGCGTCTGCAGCGGCTACCTCACCTACTTCCTCCACTGCCGCCACCTTAGGCTTGGGTGCCGGTGTCCAGGCTACGGCAGGAAAACGAGATTTCTCCACCGGTGGGGGTGGTGTGTATCTTATATCTTCCTCTACTTGCTCTTCATACCTTCGACCGTATTTCTTCAAATCATGATATGTTTCGATGTGTTTATTCTTCAGTGCCCTTCTATATTCAGGTCTCAGTCCTTTCATAAGGAGTTTGATCTGCTTCCTGGTCCTTATAGGTTTTCTTAGATGATCGGCTATATATCTGAAGCTTGTAATATATGCATCAAGTTTCTCTCCTTTACCCTGTGTTCTCTTGTATAGTTCGTCCATTATGTCATTCGACGACATTGCCTTACAGTATCTTTGTCTGAAGGCTTCTTCGAAATCTTGCCAGTTATGGAAATCCTCTTTCTCCGTTTTGTACCACAGTGCGGCTCGGCCTGTCAGAGTGTATGGGATGATTTCTAGCATCTGCTTGCTGTTTTGTCCTGTGCTCGTTTTTATATCTGTAAGCTTCGATATATATTCCTCTGCGTTGTCTCGGACTTCGGCTGCAAACTTTACGTCATAGTTCTTCAGGATTTGGAGTTTGGAGGCATACTGTGTAAGATTATTTATTGTATCTCTTTCTGCTTCCCGACTTCTACTGGTTTCACTTCTTCGGCGTCGTCTCTGTTTACTACGGGTTCTTCGTCTCGGTGTCCTACGGCTTGGCGACGGACTACAATCTGAGTCGCTGGTTTCGGATGATTCGCTGCTTGATTAACTACTCGAGCTCTTCCATCTCCGCCGATCGTGTCTTCCGCGTTCGCTCCTACGACTTCTGTCTGTGGTGTGATTCTGCTTTTTATGTCTTTTACCAGCTGATGCTCTTTCGTTTTCACTGTCGCTGGATTTCTCTTGGTCAACGCTGTATACAGGTGCGGGCGGTGTTTGGTATTTGTGGCTGTCGTTGAAATCGCTCGGTGAAGTAGGGATTTGGGTAGGTGTGCTCCAGGACGTGTCTGTTTCCTCCTCTTCTAGATTCGTTTCCCCTCGTTCGTGAGCCTGGGTTCGTAGGAAGGCTCGTGCGAGGTCTTGGGTTTGTCGGGGGAGGAGCATCTCGTACGGGGTCTGCCCAATCCTTTTCTTGACAGCAGTCGATCGCCACGTTATTCTGACCGCTCTCTCGTCGTTCATTATTGGCTTGCTCCGATTCTGCATTGCACGGCTTTGGCTGCTCATTCATTTGTCTCGGTGTGCTATTCCTATGATCTTTCGGTGAATTCCACTGGTATATGCTGTATTGTGTTTCGTCTGCTGAGGCGTTGTCTTCTGCGGGTAAATTGCTGTTTAGGCTAGGAATTTTTGGGATTGCTCCCGTTGATCTTGGAGTTGTATGAGTTGCTGCAATTGATGGAGTTGCCATGGTATGTGTCTCAGGTCCTTGGAAGGCTCCTGATGAGTTGGTTTTTACCGGCACGTCCATAAATGCTGTACTTCATGCGACTGGTGCACTCTGTACGGGAGTCCTTGTTCATGCCCCTGCATCACGTTGGTTACTCTGTGGATCTGACGTACAGTGACGTTCTGTATTTGTCCAAGACTGACGTTTGCCGTGGCAGGGTAGTTGTTGTCACTCATGGGCACTGGTATTGCGTGTGTTTGATTTTTCCGCAGCACTGTTTTCGGTGCAAGTAACATGTCCTCCATTGTACTCGGTGGCACGCGACCATATTCATCCCACTCGTACCATGGGGCTTGGGCTATTTGGCTTTCTCTGATTCTCAAGCGTAGTAGTCTATCTTTGAGAAGTTCTACAGATCCTATACTGCTCACTCGATCGTTCACCAATTGTTCGAAAACATCCGTCTGTGTCATTCTCTCGATGTCTCTATGTAGGTGTCTGACACGCCTGTCTTTGCGCAGTTCTTGCATTATTTGATAATGATTCTGCCTCTCATCCATCGTCAATACTAGTATCTTCTGTTTCGGAATGGTTATTTATTATCTAATCTTCAAAATTATGTCTTCGTCTAATCTCTGATCTGTGTTAAGGGAGAATTTCTCAACCTTGGCTATGGCTGTCTCTAGCTGATTCCCAAATCCCTAACTACTGTAAATTCGGGGAGGGAGAGTTTTGCTCTCGACCTTGGCAGGGTGTGGAGAAAAACCTTAAATCCCCGGTCTACACTGGTGAAAGGGGTGTATGGAAAAAAATATATAATTCCCCTTTTGACGTGCAGACTGTTAACCGTCAATGTGGTTTGGCTGAGGCAGGCAATGGTTTAGTCAATGAAATTTCCCAAATCATGCGGGTTACATAAATTAAAATGAATAGAAATAATATAATAATAAATGTAAAAGAAAATTATATGGTATAGTAAATATAATTAATATTGTAAAATTAATAATATGTAATGATTAATAATAATTTTATCTGCGCAATAATTGTTTGCGCAGGGCTCGGCAGTATTTTCCGTGACTGTCGCAGAGAGCAGCTTTGAGTTTGTACACGAATAATTACTCGGTTCGAGTATGCGGTTACAGGACACTCCTCGTATTCACGGGCCAGGAAAGAAAACTTTTCGATCTAACGCGTGCGGTATAATTCGCTGGTTAATCTAGCGGTCACTCTAGTCTCCTTAAAATTAATTTGACACCTTAGAATTTTCGTAGATCCATCCTAATTTATTCTACAAGGTTATGTGGTATTTTTGCAATTTCGCGTACTCGATAATCGATTTTATTCGGCTAGTCTCACTCCTCGAGGAGATTGAATCTCAACTCGACGGCTCGGCTGCGGCACGACACACGAATTCTGGGTATTCTTAAATCTTAGTTTGCTTAAATTAATTAACCGGAAAATTTTTCTTGCACGTTGCACAAGAGAGAAAAAAAAATTAAAATGAGGAAGAAAATAATTAATCACTTGCTCTCTCAAGAGGGGAAAAAAATTAATTTAATTATTTATTGTTGTCCTCGGGGAGAAACAAAAAAAAATTTATTTTCGCGTCACTGTGTTCGCGCTGGCGCTCGGCAATTCTCCTCGGCGAGCAACCGACGCCACTATTCAAATGGCCGCCGGCGAACCT
>JACCIB010000869.1:0-76043 GCA_018906965.1 Philotrypesis tridentata
AATACTTCAAATATGCAAAATTAATGAAAATAACAAATTTTCGTGGAGTTTTCATGCGAAATGATTTACCTGTCAATGGTTGTCTCGTGAAAGAGTGTGCAATTATAAATCTAGATGATGTGAGTGGATCTGGCACACATTGGGTAGCTTATCGAAAAAATGGTAAAGAAGTTGTATATTTTGACAGCTTTGGAGATTTACAACCACCTCTTGATCTTATGAACTATTGGAATGTTTCTCGAGTCAAGTACAATTACCAAAGATATCAAGAATTTTCAACATTCATCTGCGGTCATCTTTGCCTCAAATTTCTCTGTAATCAGCTCAATCGCAAAGATAATTTTTGTCTCTATAAAGGGGGAAAGTGAGCTTTGGAATTAGTATTCTGAAGATGGTTGTTGAGTCGATAACACTCAGCCTCTCAGGCACCTCCTCAGTTCTCGAAACTCACTATTTTCCTCCTATAGAATTGGATAAGGATAAACTATACAGTCTTGGACTTGTTGAATTACTCACTTTTAATTCTATACCGAATATTGATGTAAATTGTAACAAGTTTTATGTTGGTCGAGAAATTATTGAAATTCCTAGTGGCAGTTATGAGATTGAAGATATTGAACGGACGCTGCAAGGATTTCTTGATACTCGAGGTGTAAAAATTAGTATAAAGCCGAATAATAATACCTTACGCTGCTTGATCGAGTGCACTCATGAAATAGATTTTCGACCAAGAGACTCTATTGCTCGTCTACTGGGCTTCACTCCAAGAACTTTGAAACCCTATATAAGTCACTACTCAGACTTACCTGTAGCTATTCTCAAAGTAAACGCTCTACGAGTTGAATGTAACATTACAACAGGAGCATACATAAATCAAAAAAAAGTTCATACAATACACGAATTTTTCCCAGCTGTACCAGCTGGCTACAAGATAATTGAAGTTCCTAAACAAATAATATACTTACCAGTATCAGTAAAAATAATTGATCACTTACAACTACGTATAGTAGATCAAGATGGTGATTTGATTAACCTTCGAGGAGAAATTATTACGATTCGTTTGCATTTAAAAAGCGCATAAAATGGGTATTGTTTTCAATGCTAAAAAAAGCTATATTAGCGGCTCAGTATGTCAGCAGACAGTCAGTCCGCAACGAGCAATCAAACGACTAACACAACAAAATCAACAGTTTCTTCGAAATCTTGGTCTCAAAGTGCAACATCGTGGTGCTGGTGGTGGTGGAAAAAGACAGGGAAGAAGAAAAAAATAACTTGTACATTTATTTGTTGTGTGAGGAAAGATGGAGGAAGTTCTTAATGTACAAGCTCCAGTCATCTTTGACGAGTCTGTTTCACATTATGAGGTACATGCTCATCAGCCATACACCTCACACGCATTTAATCAGAGTGATGAAATTCGAATAGCAATTCAACATCAAGATTTGTGTGTACTACCATCCAAAAGTTCTCTACACATTTCTGGTAAAATCATCAAAGCGGATGGTAGTGCTCTAACAAATACTAAATTTGTAAACAATGCCATCAGTCATCTTTTCGAGGAAATTCGATATGAGATGAATGCGATTGAGATTGATCGTTGTAAGAATGTTGCTATAACAACCTTGATGAAAGGCTACACCTCTTTCTCACCAAGTCAGCTTAAACATCTTGAAAATTCGGGCTGGACCAACATTTCCGAATTAGGAAAAATAACCGATGCTAATGGAAACTTTGATGTCACAATTCCTCTATCATTGATTTTTGGTTTTGCTGAAGATTATCAGAAAATTGTAGTAAATGTGAAACATGAACTCATTCTCACAAGATCGAGAAGTGATTTGAATGCTGTTCTGCAAACATCTACATCAGCAGCGGGAGCAGCAGCTTCCTACGAAAATTTTAAAATTGAGCTCGCTCGTATAGAGTGGTTAATGCCTTACGTCGTACTATCAGATCGAAGAAAAATACAACTATTCAACTACATTCAAAAAGATACGCCTATTCCTATGAGTTTCCGTTCATGGGAGCTGTACGAGTATCCCATCCTTCCGACAACGAGGCAACACGTTTGGACAGTAAAAACATCAAATCAGCTGGAGAAACCACGCTTTATTATTCTTGGCTTCCAAACAGCGAGGAAAGCAAGCAAAACAATTAATGCCAGCTTATTTGATCATTGTAATATTAGTAATGTAAAACTCTTTCTCAACTCTCAGAGTTATCCATACGGAAATCTCAATCTTGATATTTCAAATAATCAGTATGCTTTACTTTATGATATGTACGCAAAATTTCAAAATGCATACTATATTGAAAGCGCTATAATAGATCCACTTTTAAGTAAGACAGATTTTAAAGAGTTGGCACCTCTCATAGTCATTGATTGTTCCAAACAAAACGAGTCTATTAAACAGGCAGCTGTAGACGTTCGTCTTGAATTTGAATGTAAAAATAATATACCTGCGAATACAACTGCGTATTGTTTAATTTTGCATGATCGCATTGTAACGTATAATCCTATAAGCGGTGATGTAAAGAAACTTGTATGAAACGCTTAAACTAGTTAGTCAGCTATGGGTCAAAATAGCAGCAGCAATTCGAGCAATGAGAAAGATGATGGTAAATCAATGATAACTCAATGGAAGTATTATAAGGCTGTAGAAAATTCTGATATAGTTGTGGAAATAAAGAAAAGGATTCCCCCCACCCCAAGACGTTGACTATAAATATGTGATGTTTCAAATAAACTGGTCAGTCGATTATTAATAGCTGAAACATGCGATTCTCTGTATAAAAAAAATGGATAAGTGGAAGAAAAGCTCGGGAAAAGGAGGAGAGGAACATCAATTTCTCGTCGAGTCGGAACAATTGAATGAAAAAACTTTGGTTTCATATCCAGAAAAAAAGGCTGCTGCGGCGACTCAAAAAGATTCAAAAAACTCTGGTTTTCAAGATTCATTCTCAAGTTATAGAAGCCGTCCGAGTAAAGGCATCAACACTGATTTAATTAATTTCAAAGATGAGTGTTGACTTGTTTGGACGACATTTGAATACCTTAAAAGGACCTCCTGGCATTGGGTATAAACTCACTCCTGACAGTCAGTATAGTTTAGAAGACAAGAGATTGTGCAACGTAGCAGATCCTAAAGAACTAAACGACGCTATAAATTTAAACACTCTGCACAGTGTTACTCAAACTATAAAATCTGATTTAAAAACTGAAATATCTAAATTAGATGAAATAGTTGAGTTACACAGAGACGAGATTGATGAAAAGCTAAGGACACTTACAATTAATATTGAGGCAATAAACAAACTGCTACTTCAACATGGATAAGTATTCTAGTAATACAAACACCGTTCCCGAAAAACATGGTTATAATAAGTTTGATAATAATACATCTACTAATGAAAATAAAAAAGATTCTGTTTGGAAAAAGTGTACTAGTATCTTCTCAACGAATAAACATTCTTGTCCTGGCCGAGAAGGCTATAAAAAATTGTAAAAACTATGTTTGAATAAAATAAATAGTAAATTTGTTTTTTAAAAAAAAAATTTTTGTTTTATTTACATCCCATCCTCGTTCCTCGAATCAGCTTGGGGAAAAAAAAATGATAAAACAGTTCGCTGGGGCAGATCGATGGGGATAAAACAGTTCGCTGGGGACAGATCGATGGGGCAGATCGATGGGGCAGATCGATGGGGCAGATCGATGGGGATAAAAAAGGGCGGCGGCCTGCAGATCCCTGTTTTACCATCGGAGCAATTTACCCGTGGTCGGTAAAAAGTGGGGCCGTACCCGCCTGGGGTCGTAGCCGCCCAGCCCCTACTACTCTTATTTCATTCAAAATCTATGTCCAGGACGATTATATACAATTATATATGAGATTTAAATTCTGTTAATTTACATACATTTAAAAAAAAACAGGAACAAATTCTATCATGTAGAACGCAATTTTTTGACGGAAAAACTTGCCGCCCCGTCCTATCATAGATAACGATGTATACCATCTTTAAATTATGCAATAAGGTTAACCAAATTAACTTGTTAATGAAACACCGTTAAAAAATCTCTGAATCGATTTTTCATTCTATATGTATTTATTACTGTCCTTGACGAATTGTTGAAGAATTCAAACTTAATCTTGCAATCATTCTAAGCTCATTTTTGGTTATTTGTATGTATGTTTTACAAACCTCTGTTAGTATTATCGGAAGATTGCAGGAAGTTGATTAAAAATAATTGTAACTATTATTACATATTAAAAAAATGTTATAAAATAAATTTCTATGACTCTAGTTGGAAAATAAATCAAGTTTAAAAGTTTTAAATTAATATTTATGTAGTTTACAGCTTTTAGTTTCAAATCTTTACTTAATTAAAATCTTTACTTAATTAAAAAATTCCATTGTTTTTTATTATTTGAGGCCATTGGTCTCACAGTTTAATATAATGATTTGAGTATTACGCATTATAGGATAATAGGACGATAAATTAACTATATTAAAAATTTTATGATATTGATAATTACACTGACATTCAGTGGTTCATCGATTATCTATGATAGGACGGGGCGGCAAGTTTTTCCGTCAAAAAATTGCGTTCTACATGATAGAATTTGTTCCTGTTTTTTTTAAATGTATGTAAATCAACAGAATTTAAATCTCATATATAATTGTATATAATCGTCCTGGACATAGATTTTGAATGAAATAAGGATAGCAATACATTTACTGAATTACTAAGTAGAGTAGATTGTACATCCGCTCTCAGCTTCCATAAATAAATGAAAAAGTTTTCATGATGCGAAACAATCTTGTTAAATTACATCATAATTTTAGACAAACATGATATTACTACATATTATGGGCACATTTATCATGTGATAATGTCATGTAAGAACATCATACCATTCTATTACATGTACAGAACGTGGCAGCAGTCGCAATTATTCAAAGTTTTAATTGTACCCGACTGTACCTTTTCACAGGCTATATATCCACCTTTTCACATGCTGCAATTGGATTGAGTGTTTATATGAACACATATATTTATAATCCTTCCTCAATTTAATCGGTTATTTATTTATTTGAAAACAATTATTTTTTATAGCAAAAAACTTGCCAATTTATTTATTGATATCATAACTTTCTTTTCTTAAAATTAAAATGAGAATTTATGTCAAATCGAAGGTATAGATAATCGAAGGAGAAGTGACACTAAAGAAATGGTAATCTGTCCAACAGACCCTTAACGCGAAGATGGTTACACGTTCATATTTTCATACATGAGAGTTTCGGATTTTTTAGCTTAATGTATAAGCATCATGATTTGAGTGATTGTGATTAACTCATTGCAGAGGTAAAAGAAGACATGAAATTTAAAGTTAATCGTCTAGACCAATTTTTAGCTCTTCGATTTTGAATGCCTTATATGATGATTATTTTGAAATTGGTCTATATGGTAAACTTCAAATTTCTCATGATATCCCTCTGATTGGTATGTTTAACGAAAACTTAGTTATTTTTAATTTTCAGAGTGACCAAAATTCTTCTGAGTGATTCTACGTATAAACCTTTTAAGCCTTAAAAACAAGTGTTCAACTTGATGGATCATCAATATCGAAGACACAAACATTTGAAAAGACAGCTTAACTCGTTATAAAAGAACCTGTGAAAGTCCCAGAATATCACAGGTCTTGGTTTCTCTGTGAGAAATAAATATAACAGCTCATTTATTAAAAAGCACAAGTTTATTAAAAATGACTTGTTAAAAAAATGTAGGTAAAACAGTGAAATATTAGCGTAATCCAGAAAAATTTTTTTGCACGACATTATAAAAATACTATAGAATATCCGTATACATTCAGTTTTAACATTTACAATAATTAAAATAAACTAATCAAGATTTTATACTTTGAAAAGCGCACCCAGGTGCCATATACTCCATATGTAATAGTTTCAAGGATGTTTGACTTATATAAAAGTCAATAAACCATTAATTATAATCAATACATCCATGCTCATTAATCATTTTTATTTAGTTTCATTTAAAAATAAATTTTAAAAAATATTTCCATCTCTCTCTAATAAATGCATAAATGTACCAAAATTAGACTTTGGAACAATTTAAAAAATTTTTAGGAAATATTGACGGTAATTGAAAAACAAAATAAAACACTTTCTCTAGCTATTCATAAGAATCCCTTTCGACGAATAGCCTGAGAGTCTACCTCCCAGGAGACGATAGGAAAAGTTATAAACTATTCATATATACTTAAACAACTTAGAAACTTTCATGCATGAGCGATGCATATTCTTGACACTTCACTAGCTTCTCACAATAGAAAATAATTTTTTCCTTTTATAAACTGAATATTCTCTGAACCAAGAAAATAAAACACTTTTACTATGTATTAATAAGAATTCTTTTTGACGTACAGCCTCAGAGTCTATCTCCCAGGAGACGATAGGAAAAGTTAACATAAGCATTTCCACAATTGTAGAAACTTTCTTGCGTGGAGGATTGAATATAATCGTAACACTCAACCAACTTGTCACAACACAAGAAAATTATATAAACAGGAAATTCTGTATAAATTTTCTTTGATTCTTGGACGATGAAAATACAACACTTTCACTAGCTTCTCATCAGGATCCCTTTCGACGAATAGCCTGAGAGTCTACCTCCCAGGAGATGATAGGAAAAGTTATGAATTATTCATATACACTTAAACAACTTAGAAACTTTCATGCATGAGCGATCCATATTCTTGACACTTCACTAGCTTCTCACAATACAAGACAATTTTTTCCTTATACTGAATATTCTCTATGTTAAAACTTTCTTCGATTCTTGAACCAAGACAATAAAACACACTAGCTATTTGTAAGGATCCCTTTCGATGTATAGCCTGAGAGTCTATCTCCCAGGAGACGATAGGAACATTTAATAATTGTTCATAAGCTCTTCCACAATTGTAGAAACTTTCTTGCGTGGAAGATTGAATATAATCCTAACACTTAACCAACTTGTCACATCACAAGAAAATTATATAAACTGGAAATTCTGTATAAATTTTCTTTGATTCTTGGATGATGAAAATACAACACTGTCACTAGCTTCTCATCAGGATCCCTTTCGACGAATAGCCTGAGAGTCTACCTCCCTGGAGACGATAGAAAAAATTACACATCCACTTCAAGAATGTAGAAACTTGCTTGAAAGGTGAACCCAGGATACGATAGAAAAAGTTACATATTCACTTCAACAACGTAAACTTTCTTGAAAGATGAATTCTTAACACTTTACTAGCTGCCACATCACAGAATAGTTATTTCTTTATATAATCTAATAGTAAAAAAACCTGAAAAATAAAAGGATATATTTTAACAAAGAATCAGTTCATGAATCTTTCATGTATTGTATATTTAAAAAAAAAAGTACAACTAAATACTTATCTAATTTGAGGCTATTAGTCTTGTTTGTGAAAATTTTTCATAATTATATCTGTCAGTTTTTAAATATTTCATCAAACCCAGCTTTATAAATTACATATTATGTTGAAAATAAAATCACTTTGGTACTTTATTTTGTACTATACTTATTTTTCTTTAACACTGCATATGTGTTATTGTATTGAAAAATCAAAAAATGTGAATACACTATCGTCTGCTCTTCTGTACACTTGATGAACTGTATAGATGCAAGCAATAGTATACGTAGAGCTGACGTCACGAACTATGACGTACTTCCGGGGAGAACATTTTTCGCCACGGGAGAAGAATTTTCGCGTTGAAGAATTCGTGACCCCGAACCTTCATTTCATAATATCTTTTGATAGAAGCCATTTCACAATATATGATCCTGAAGTGATTTTGCTAGTTTTATTCCAAGCTTTCATTTGAGTGCTCATAAGTGAGAAACAAAGCTCTTAATGCGAAGAAAACCGAATGTCACATCTCCAACAGGGCCTATGAGACGTATATAGGGTCTGGCTATAGCGCCCGACGGCGGCGTATGTACTGACGTACCTTATACTTGCCATCGAGGCGCTACCGCGCCCCTTGACTGGCTATAGCGCCCGACGGCGGCGTATGTACTGACGTACCTTATATGTCCGGGAGTCCTAGGATTTTACCAGGAAGTTCGTGCAAGAGTTTATTTTATCGCTGAAATCAAGGGGCGCGGTAGCGCCTCGATGGCAAGTATAAGGTACGTCAGTACATACGCCGCCGTCGGGCGCTATAGCCAGACCCTATATACGTCTCATAGCTATGGGGCCTAGGCCCTGTTGGAGATGTGACATTCGGTTTTCTTCGCATTAAGAGCTTTGTTTCTCACTTATGAGCACTCAAATGAAAGCTTGGAATAAAACTAGCAAAATCACTTCAGGATCATATATTGTGAAATGGCTTCTATCAAAAGATATTATGAAATGAAGGTTCGGGGTCACGAATTCTTCAACGCGAAAATTCTTCTCCCGTGGCGAAAAATGTTCTCCCCGGAAGTACGTCATAGTTCGTGACGTCAGCTCTACGTATACTATTGCTTGCATCTATACAGTTCATCAAGTGTACAGAAGAGCAGACGATAGTGTATTCACATTTTTTGATTTTTCAATACAATAACACATATGCAGTGTTAAAGAAAAATAAGTATTGTACAAAATAAAGTACCAAAGTGATTTTATTTTCAACATAATATGCAATTTATAAAGCTGGGTTTGATGAAATATTTAAAAACTGACAGATATAATTATGAAAAATTTTCACAAACAAGACTAATAGCCTCAAATTAGATAAGTATTTAGTTGTACTTTTTTTTTTAAATATACAATACATGAAAGATTCATGACCTGATTCTTTGTTAAAATATATCCTTTTATTTTTCAGGTTTTTTTACTATTAGATTATATAAAGAAATAACTATTCTGTGATGTGGCAGCTAGTAAAGTGTTAAGAATTCATCTTTCAAGAAAGTTTACGTTGTTGAAGTGAATATGTAACTTTTTCTATCGTCTCCTGGGTTCACCTTTCAAGCAAGTTTCTACATTCTTGAAGTAAATGTGTAATTTTTTCTATCGTCTCCAGGGAGGTAGACTCTCAGGCTATTCGTTGAAAGGGATCCTGACGAGAAGCTAGTGACAGTGTTGTATTTTCATCATCTAAGAATCAAAGAAAATTTATACAGAATTTCCAGTTTATATAATTTTCTTGTGATGTGACAAGTTGGTTAAGTGTTAGGATTATATTCAATCTTCCACGCAAGAAAGTTTCTACAATTGTGGAAGTGCTTATGAACAATTATTAAATGTTCCTATCGTCTCCTGGGAGATAGACTCTCAGGCTATACATCGAAAGGGATCCTTACAAATAGCTAGTGTGTTTTATTGTCTTGGTTCAAGAATCGAAGAAAGTTTTAACATAGAGAATATTCAGTATAAGGAAAAAATTGTCTTGTATTGTGAGAAGCTAGTGAAGTGTCAAGAATATGCATCGCTCATGCATGAAAGTTTCTAAGTTGTTTAAGTGTATATGAATAATTCATAACTTTTCCTATCGTCTCCTGGGAGGTAGACTCTCAGGCTATTTGTCGAAAGGGATCCTGATGAGAAGCTAGTGAAAGTGTTGTATTTTCATCGTCCCAGAATCAAAGAAAATTTATACAGAATTTCCTGTTTATATAATTTTCTTGTGTTGTGACAAGTTGGTTGAGTGTTACGATTATATTCAATCTTCCACGCAAGAAAGTTTCTACAATTGTGGAAGTGCTTATGTTAACTTTTCCTATCGTCTCCTGGGAGATAGACTCTGAGGCTGTACGTCAAAAAGAATTCTTATGAATAGATAGTAAAAGTGTTTTATTTTCTTGGTTCAGAGAATATTCAGTTTATATAAGGAAAAAATTGTCTTGTATTGTGAGAAGCTAGTGAAGTGTCAAGAATATGCATCGCTCATGCATGAAAGTTTCTAAGTTGTTTAAGTGTATATGAATAATTCATAACTTTTCCTATCGTCTCCTGGGAGGTAGACTCTCAGGCTATTCGTGGAAAGGGATCCTGATGAGAAGCTAGTGAAAGCAGTGTTGTATTTTTATGGTTCAAGAATCAAAGAAAATTTATACAGAATTTCCTGTTTATATAATTTTCTTGTGTTGTGACAAGTTGGTTGAGTGTTACGATTATATTCAATCTTCCACGCAAGAAAGTTTCTACAATTGTGGAAGTGCTTATGTTAACTTTTCCTATCGTCTCCTGGGAGATAGACTCTGAGGCTGTACGTCAAAAAGAATTCTTATGAATAGATAGTAAAAGTGTTTTATTTTCTTGGTTCAGAGAATATTCAGTTTATAATAGGAAAAAATTATTTTCTATTGTGAGAAGCTAGTGAAGTGTCAAGAATATGCATCGCTCATGCATGAAAGTTTCTAAGTTGTTTAAGTATATATGAATAGTTTATAACTTTTCCTATCGTCTCCTGGGAGGTAGACTCTCAGGCTATTCGTCGAAAGGGATTCTTATGAATAGTTAGAGAAAGTGTTTTATTTTGTTTTTCAATTACCGTCAATATTTCCTAAAAATTTTTTAAATTGTTCCAAAGTCTAATTTTGGTACATTTATGCATTTATTAGAGAGAGATGGAAAGATAGTTCCTTCTGCTAGAGCTTAATTTGCTCTGTCTTCAAAAATATTTTTTAAAATTTATTTTTAAATGAAACTAAATAAAAATGATTAATGAGCATGGATGTATTGATTATAATTAATGGTTTATTGACTTTTATATAAGTCAAATATCCTTGAAACTATTACATATGGAGTATATGGCACCCGGGTGCGCTTTTCAAAGTATAAAATCTTGATTAGTTTATTTTAATTATTGTAAATGTTAAAACTGAATGTATACGGATATTCTATAGTATTTTTATAATGTCGTGCAACAAAATTTCTCTGGATTACGCTAATATTTCACTGTTTTACCTACATTTTTTTAACAAGTCATTTTTAATAAACTTGTGCTTTTTAATAAATGAGCTGTTATATTTATTTCTCACAGAGAAATCAAGACCTGTGATATTCTGGGACTTTCACAGGTTCATTTATAATGAGTTAAGCTATCTTTTCAAATGTTTGTGTCTTCGATATTGATGATCGATCAAGTTGAACACTTGTTTTTAAGGCTTAAAAGGTTTATACGTAGAATCACACAGAAGCATTTTGGTCACTCTGAAAATTAAAAATAACTAAGTTTTCGTTAAACATACCAATCAGAGGGATATCATGAGAAATTTGAAGTTTACCATATAGACCAATTTCAAAATAATCATCATATAAGGCATTCAAAATCGAAGAGCTAAAAATTGGTCTAGACGATTAACTTTAAATTTCATATGCTATCCCTCTGATTGATTTGCTCAATTCAAAAATAGTTATTTTTAATTTTCAGAATGCCAGAGTTCAGGCAGTTTCCAGAATGTGGGTTGAGCGTCTCTTTTCCTAAAAGGTAAAAAGATCATACAAGTTTTCAAGCCCACTACTTAGAGGGATAGTATAAGAATTTTGAAGATGGTATAGTTTAGCAGTATTGAGATAATCAGAGATTAGAAATTTCAAAATTCAATAATTCAAAACTGCTGAGCCGTATCAACTGGAAAATTTTTAGATTATCCCTCTAAGTGACTGGCTTGACAATTTATATTATCTATATACATTCAACAGATCATAACGGAATGGAATTTTTTTGCCATACCTGGTTAGGTCACTCTAGTGTATATATTGTAGTTCATAAATAAACACTACGTTAGTAGCTGATTGCTTTAAATACATCTTACCTTAAAAGCTATAAATTTAGAATATATTTAATAAACTATAACTTGTTTGCTAAATGACACTATTCAATATTGACACTAAATTTATGATGTCAACCGTGTAAGTATTTATGTGAAAGTCATACAGGGGATACCACAACTTTACTGACACTATTTTTTACAGGTTTTCATAAAGTTTGAATTCGATTACAGTTTTCTAAACGTTTACCGAATTAGGTGGGTTGCATTAAAAATGATAATACATCTATCATAAAGAATCATAGGGATATTGGAAATTAACTTACATATACTTCTTTTTATTCTAAATATTATTTTCATTATTCCATAATATAGATTGAACAATTGTAAAGGATTCGATATAAACTTGTATAAATATTAAAATGCTATATCACTCATGGTCTGCATGACAATAGTATACGTAACGTACAAATGCTTTCGAGAAAGCAGTTATCAGTTAATTAATTAGCAATAATTTTAGACGTACAGATTTCTTTGATGTATATTTGCGAAACAAATCATTATGGAACTTAACATAAAATTTAGTGTCAATAAAGGAAAAAACGCGCTATTCTATTTACCTGGAGGGTGGTGTGGAAAAGATAGATTTCTTGGTAAATAATAATGATCTAAAAAAACTATTTACTCTACAGATAGTGTCTAAAAAATAATTATTATTATTATTACAATAATCCATGAGCAAATGTACATTAATATTTTAAATTTATTACTTATTTAGTTGATGTTAACTATTCTCTGTAATTTACATATTATATACCTTTTAAAAGTAGTGAAATCTCTCCCCCCCCCCCCAAACAAACCTTTTCAAGGTAAAAGGCTGGCAAGTATAAGGTCGTTTCTTCATGTAAAAATTAAAGATTAATTTTACAACTCTTGATAACCTTAATGTAAAAAAAACTCTTAATAACACTTATGCAGACAAAACCAAACTTTTATTAACATTCATACAGACAAAATAAAAATTCTTAGAGCTCACTCTAAAATTCAACTTTAATTTTCAAACTTCGACAACTCTTATGTAGTCGAAATTATAAATGCTGTATTCTATACAGTTATTTAATTATGGAAATTAAGGATCTTGATAACACTTATATAGACAAAATACTAGTAGCTTTACTGCATACTCTTAAGACGTGTTGATATTATAATCGTCAGATCAACAAATAATATATCTTCTTTCCTCTTGTGAATAAGTGATCGAACACAAATACTGGAAGAATATGTGATACTTATAGATCAAGTTGGAAAACAAATAATTATGTTAGGATGAATGTCTTCTTTTACCTCTGCAATGAGTTAATCACAATCACTCAAATCATGATGCTTATACATTAAGCTAAAAAATCCGAAACTCTCATGTATGAAAATATGAACGTGTAACCATCTTCGCGTTAAGGGTCTGTTGGACAGATTACCATTTCTTTAGTGTCACTTCTCCTTCGATTATCTATACCTTCGATTTGACATAAATTCTCATTTTAATTTTAAGAAAAGAAAGTTATGATATCAATAAATAAATTGGCAAGTTTTTTACTATAAAAAATAATTGTTTTCAAATAAATAAATAACCGATTAAATTGAGGAAGGATTATAAATATATGTGTTCATATAAACACTCAATCCAATTGGAGCATGTGAAAAGGTGGATAGCCTGTGAAAAGGTACAGTCGGGTACAATTAAAACTTTGAATAATTGCGACTGCTGCCACGTTCTGTACATGTAATAGAATGGTATGATGTTCTTACATGACATTATCACATGACAAATGTGCCCATAATATGTAGTAATATCATGTTTGTCTAAAATTATTATGTAATTTAACAAGCTTGTTTCGCATCATGAAAACTTTTTCATTTATTTATGGAAGCTGAGAGCGGATGTACAATCTACTCTACTTAGTAATTCAGTAAATGTATTGCTATCCTTATTTCATTCAAAATCTATGTCCAGGACGATTATATACTATTATATATGAGATTTAAATTCTGTTGATTTACATACATTTAAAAAAAACAGGAACAAATTCTATCATGTAGAACGCAATTTTTTGACGGAAAAACTTGCCGCCCCGTCCTATCATAGATAATCGATGAACAACTAAATGTCAGTGTAATTATCAAAATCATAAAATTTTTAATATAGTTAATTTATCGTCCTATTATCCTATAATGCGTAATACTCAAATCATTATATTAAACTGTGAGACCAATGGCCTCAAATAATAAAAAACAATGGAATTTTTTAATTAAGTAAAGATTTTAATTAAGTAAAGATTTGAAACTAAAAGCTGTAAACTACATAAATATTAATTTAAAACTTTTAAACTTGATTTATTTTCTAACTAGACTCATAGAAATTTATTTTATAACATTTTTTTAATATGTAATAATAGTTACAATTATTTTTAATCAACTTCCTGCAATCTTCCGATAATACTAACAGAGGTTTGTAAAACATACATACAAATAACCAAAAATGAGCTTAGAATGATTGCAAGATTAAGTTTGAATTCTTCAACAATTCGTCAAGGACAGTAATAAATACATATAGAATGAAAAATCGATTCAGAGATTTTTTAACGGTGTTTCATTAACAAGTTAATTTGGTTAACCTTGCATAATTTAAATATGGTATACATCGTTATCTATGATAGGACGGGGCGGCAAGTTTTTCCGTCAAAAAATTGCGTTCTACATGATAGAATTTGTTCCTGTTTTTTTTAAATGTATGTAAATCAACAGAATTTAAATCTCATATATAATAGTATATAATCGTCCTGGACATAGATTTTAAATGAAATAAGGATAGCAATACATTTACTGAATTACTAAGTAGAGTAGATTGTACATCCGCTCTCAGCTTCCATAAATAAATGAAAAAGTTTTCATGATGCGAAACAAGCTTGTTAAATTACATAATAATTTTAGACAAACATGATATTACTACATATTATGGGCACATTTGTCATGTGATAATGTCATGTAAGAACATCATACCATTCTATTACATGTACAGAACGTGGCAGCAGTCGCAATTATTCAAAGTTTTAATTGTACCCGACTGTACCTTTTCACAGGCTATCCACCTTTTCACATGCTCCAATTGGATTGAGTGTTTATATGAACACATATATTTATAATCCTTCCTCAATTTAATCGGTTATTTATTTATTTGAAAACAATTATTTTTTATAGCAAAAAACTTGCCAATTTATTTATTGATATCATAACTTTCTTTTCTTAAAATTAAAATGAGAATTTATGTCAAATCGAAGGTATAGATAATCGAAGGAGAAGTGACACTAAAGAAATGGTAATCTGTCCAACAGACCCTTAACGCGAAGATGGTTACACGTTCATATTTTCATACATGAGAGTTTCGGATTTTTTAGCTTAATGTATAAGCATCATGATTTGAGTGATTGTGATTAACTCATTGCAGAGGTAAAAGAAGACATTCATCCTAACATAATTATTTGTTTTCCAACTTGATCTATAAGTATCACATATTCTTCCAGTATTTGTGTTCGATCACTTATTCACAAGAGGAAAGAAGATATATTATTTGTTGATCTGACGATTATAATATCAACACGTCTTAAGAGTATGCAGTAAAGCTACTAGTATTTTGTCTATATAAGTGTTATCAAGATCTTTAATTTCCATAATTAAATAACTGTATAGAATACAGCATTTATAATTTCGACTACATAAGAGTTGTCGAAGTTTGAAAATTAAAGTTGAATTTTAGAGTAAGCTCTAAGAATTTTTATTTTGTCTGTATGAATGTTAATAAAAGTTTGGTTTTGTCTGCATAAGTGTTATTAAGAGTTTTTTTTACATTATATGTTGGTAGCCACTTACTGAAAATAGCCCTAAAGTCTCGACTTCGGACCCGATCGGGAACATTGTTATTATTGCAAATTAAGTTACCAAAATGCATTTTTTTCCCGTTTTTCTTGATTAACTTTTTTGTTACTCAATTTACGCAAAAATAGGTTGGGGCAAAAGTTGATCAGCATTGAATTTTCTATAAGATACATATATTCCGAAATGCAAAATTAATGTTTTTCCCGGCTAAATTGTTAAATAAAAAAATTTTTTTTCAATTTTCAACTTGATATGGTTTTTGTGAAATATGATCTTTATTTATCGGATTAGCCCTCAAAGATGACTTTTAGTACAGACAACGTAAAAATTGAAGCCCGATCTCGATATCTTAAAATGGCGTCTTGTTGCAAAATTATTTAGCCGATAAGTTCAAATTGATGTCCAATTCGATCCAGGAACGATAATTGAATCAAACTATGTTTAATCGACAGCTTACGACGTAATTAACAAATGGTAAAAATAAATTTTCTTAATATTAATATTTAGCAACATTTTTAATAAAAAATTTATTTTATTTCGGTCAATTTTGGAGTGAGAGAATCGCGGCAAAATGCATCTTGAAGTACATAAAAAACCATGAATTTTCGTATAAATTTTGTTAAGATCGGACCAATAGGAGCCGAGATACAAAAATTTTTTCAACCGACGATTACGCTGAAACTACTTGATATTTCAAGTCGAAATTTGGCACAGTGCTTGCTGAAATCATACTCTAAATGATTACATTTTACCCAATAGCTCTACATGCTTTAGTTCGTCTAAAACGACCGACGAAACATATGAATTCAGCGCGCGCGGCCGCGCCGTTGCTCCGGCCGAGCGGCGCGGTGGTGGGGGGAAAGCCGCGCGGCGGCGAACAGAATTCATACACCTTAGTTGCAATTTGATTATCTCGGAAACCAAAGCTACTATCGCAATAAATTTTCTTTTCATTTAACGTGTTTTTTCTCAGCTTTAACGTCATACTAATTAAGTTATCATAGCAATAACGCAAATACCACAAATTACCAATTCTTCTGAAAAAGAATCTTTTTTGGCTACATACACAACCTTTAATGGCATATATTACGCTACCCAACCTTTATATGATAAATTTAAATATTTTTATGATTATAGCAGTACAATCCATGCGTACGAAGGTTGTGTATGTAGCCAAAAAAGATTCTTTTTCAAAAGAATTGGTAATTTGCGGTATTTGCATTGTGCCTATGATAACTTAATTAGTATGACGTTAAAGCTGAGAAAAAAACACGTCAAATGAAAAAAAAATTTATTGCAATAGTAGCTTTGGTTACCGAAATAATCAAATTGCAACTAAGGTGTATGAATTCTGTTCGCCGCCGCGCGGCTTTCCCCCCACCACCGCGCCGCTCGGCCGGAGCAACGGCACGGCCGCGCGCGCTGAATTCATATGTTTCGTCGGTCGTTTTAGACGAACTAAAGCATGTAGAGCTATTGGGTAAAATGTAATCATTTAGAGTATGATTTCAGCAAGCATTGTGCTAAATTTCAACTTGAAATATCAAGTAGTTTCGGCGTAATCGTCGGTTGAAAAAATTTTTGTATCTCGGCTCCTATTGGTCCCATCTTAACAAAATTTATATGAAAATTCATGGTTTTTTATGTGCTTGAAGATGCATTTTGCCGCGATTCTCTCACTCCAAAATTGACCGAAATAAAAAAAATTTTTTATTAGAAATGTTGCTAAATATTAATATTAAGAAAATTTATTTTTACCGTTTGTTAATTACGTCGTAAGCTGTCGATTAAACATAGTTTGATTCAATTATCGTTCCTGCATCGAATTGGACATCAATTTGAACTTTTCGGCTAAATAATTTTGCAATAAGACGCCATTTTAAGATATCGAGATCGGGCTTCAATTTTTACGTTGTCTGTACTAAAAGTCATCTTTGAGGGCTAATCCGATAAATAAAGATCATATTTCACAAAAACCATGGCAATGTGAAAATTGAAAAAAAAAATTTTTTTATTTAACAATTTAGCCGGTAAAAACATTAATTTTACATTTCGGAATATATGTATCTTATAGAAAATTCAATGCTGATCAACTTTTGCCCCTGCCTGTTTTTGCGTAAATTGAGTAACAAAAAAGTTAATCAAGAAAAACGGGAAAAAAATGCATTTTGGTAACTTAATTTGCAATAATAACAATGTTCCCGATCGGGTCCGAAGTCGAGACTTTAGGGCTATTTTCAGTAAGTAGCTACCAACATATTTCAGCGATAAAATAAACTCTTGCACGAACTTCCTGTTAATAAGGTTTTGAACTCCCTGACTCCCGGACTATTACAACATCACAGCTCGCGTTGAAAATTTAATGTTTCGAAATTTATATCTTAATTCTCTTCTTGTTTTGAATTTTGAAAATATAGTATTTTAATTTACAAGTAATAAATTTAAAAATAAACAAATAACTAACGTCGTAGCACGTTACACTCTATAGGCCTTTTAAAATTTCGATGGTGATATTTAATTGAAAAACTTCCCACGAGAAGGATCGACTTAATTTCTTATTACATCGTGTCTTACTGTATAATACAAAATATTTAATTATATTCTTTGTTGACTTTATCGATCTCTCCGAGGCAGTGGTTCAGAAAGGGTTTAAGAAATCAAAATCCCTTTCTTTATAAAAAACGACGTTTCGGCGATCACTGTCACCCTCATCACGAAACTGTCGAGAATTTTATTACATAAACAATCTTAAAAACACAGAGTTATACATAGAAAGGCGATATTTTTGAAAACTTACATACTAGAGCAGTTATGATTTGTGTACATCTCGATAATCCTTTCCCCCGGCTAGTTAATAGCGGGGGAAGAGAGAGGCCGAATAACACAGCTATTATTAATGCGGCTTTATCAGCTACTGCCTCGGAAGTGAGGAAGTAGTCGACAGCCGTCGCTTATATAGTGCGATAAGTTCAGTCTTTCACGCTGTTTGTTTACCTATGACGATACGCATCACCTCATCCTTTCGATGTACACAGATTCGAATTTATGCTTTCCGATTTTAATTCTTAAGCTGCTATATTAAATGTGTGTGCACGTTACTGAGTTTCTAGGTATATTCTTTCTTATTAATACCATTATCTTGCAAATGTATGTGCATCATTTCCGAGCATAGCGAAAAGTATAATCATACTTTTACTTTTGAAAAATTTGGTATCAAAGATAAAAAAAATAATTTAAATAAAAGATTAATCTCGGAAATGATGCACATACATTTTCAAGATAATGGTATTAATATGAAAGAAGATACCTAGAAACTCAATAATGTGTACACACATTTAATATACCAGCTTAAGAATTAAAATCGAGTAGCATAAATTTCTGGGGGAAAGGATTATCGAGACGTACACAAATCGTAACTGCTCCAGTATGTAAGTTTCCAAAGATATCGCCTTTATATGTTATGACGTTGTTTGCCCGTGTACCGATATTATATGCACGGGAGCGGTCGTATAGTTGATACCAACGTCATATTTCGGCCTGTCTCCTCGAGTTCTCCTAAACCTGGTGGCGCCAGACACTTACCTGAAAGTGTCAGAGTCTCGCGACTCTTTTAACGAACTCGGGAAATAGGTGGATTGCCGGCTAGCTAGCTCAGCCCCGCTACGCAGAAAGAAGAGAGGGGAGTTCGGATAGTAACTTCGCGTGGTTAACTCAGTATGCAATTATTTATTCCCAACTAAAACTTATTTTACAATGAGAAAGGTAACCAGTAGACAACCTGGGCTCAACGGCCACCGCACGCTAGATAAAAGAATACTCGTCGTATTCGTCCGCTCCAGGCAACGCAACGCCGAGGAGATACAACTTCCGCGCCACGCTAAATTCCGCAAATGATACAAATACTGCATGACTACAAAACGCCAGATAACCTCCGAAGATATCCAACTCTCGCGCGTCTCAAGGTCTCATTCACACGGTTGCCCACTTGGCAGTACACTCACTCTATGTCCGCCGACTCTTTTTCAAACCTTATTCCTGTAGTCGCGATCGCTCACACCTAGACCGACCGCGGGTGTTTATCCTACTTTTGGCCGAGAGCATGTCCGCATCCGACGGCTTATGACACCCCTCGCGCCGGAACCTAACGCGAACGCCGAGCGAGGACCCCCTTGCCCTCGCTAACGAATTCTCCGAAGACTAACACTACTCACTGCACACAATAAACACAGATAGTCGCGGGTTCCGAGTCACGCAGACAACCTCCGTCTTTGTAGATACGCCGAGATAACCTTAAGCCCGAGGTACCCGAGGTAGAACGCTCTTTGCATGCGCCGGGATGTCGAGACAACCTTCGCCCGAGGTACACGAAATAAAGGCGACTATTGGTTCGCGTCGGCGCGACGAGGCAACGATCCGTCAGAGATATCCATGCGATCGGTAACCCGAGGTAGACTCCGTTCACTAGATTTCACTAGACAACACCCACTTAAATATAAGAAGACATCCACTACGAAAGATAGCCGCGCTCGCGGTTGCTCGCGCGCTCGCGAGACAAAGGGACTTCGCGTATACGAGGTCGCGCGTGGAACTGCGCAGTAGCCCACGAGGGAAACTTAGTGCAATAAAAGAGCGACTCACTCACCTTTTCCTTTAGTCCGGGCGACCAAGACTTCGTGACCCTCAGAGAGCCAGGAACCCACAGAACAGATCCGAAATCGGCACGAGTTAACAAAGAAATTAGCACACAGGAATCCCTCGGGGGCTGGATGCAACGACGTCCGAGCTGGAACGGCCGGGGCTGGAGAGTGCCGGATCGCGCACTCGATGCGTGCCTCGCACTCTCGCGCTCCCGAGACGCCGAGCGGCGCGCGCTCCTTTTGGTCGGTTCGCGTGGGGCCGTCGGCCCACACGCTCGCGCTGTTACAAGTTCGCACGCCTCCCGCATCGCGACGCATGCGCGCTCGACTTTACATTTGTAGTCAATGCTGAGTAGATGGCCGCGGAATTCAAACGCTCGCAACATACAGACAGCTAGCATTCATACAAATAATTAGCGCAACGCCTGCGCTAACTACGTAGTACATTGTAACTCTCAGCGCATCCCTCTGTCTGGATCCTTGATTCGGAAGTACGGCTGTAGGGCGCCAAAGCTGCCTTTTTACTCCAAACGTTCTCGCGGTTGAGCAACCATCACGCGTAGCCGTGCTGCAGAAGGCCAACGTAGGAAGACCCCGCCGGCCTCATCTGCGTTCGACGACTTACGATAAGCGGAATTGAACGCCCTATATGACTCTGTCGCTGGTTTCGCTGCACTAGAGCTTGCCTGCTTCCCTTCTCGGCCTTGAACGCACGTGAAGAAGCCCTCCGTATTATTCTCCTTCTTCAGTCGTCTCTCCGCTCCTCGCGTCATCACTCGAAAGAAACGTTACGCCATTAATGCATGCATACATTTCCATTCACGCAACCTTGAGACGCTCTACCCCGGCAGCTCGATGCTCAATGTGACGTAGCGGTATTTTGCCACGTTACAATGTATTACTCTGTGTTTTTAAGATTGTATGTTTATGTAATAAAATTCTCGACAGTTTCATGATAAGAGCGACAATGATCGCCGAAACGTCGTTTTTATAACAAAAGGGATTTTGATTTCTTAAACCCTTTCTGATCCACTGCCTTGGAGAGATCGATAAAGTCATCAAAGAATATAATTAAACCAACTATCGAGGGATAAAATCAAATTAGATAGTGTATACATACTTATCTAAATATATTTTACACAATATTTGTTTAAAACACGAGGATACTATCAAGTATCCCATTGTAATTCCGAACACTATCGATATTGACCCTGCACCTGCACTTTTAGAAGAAATTGCACAACAAGAAGAAATAGCAAAAAGGAATGCAATTTGTCACTTTTTGAGTAGATAATAATTGCATTCAAATTATCTATTTTCTCTGTAATGAATTATAATAGCTATTTTACAAATTGAATGCCATGATTTTGAAGAGATTGTATGTAGTCGCGATAAAATAGAATTTAATAATTGTTAATTCATTTTTTTAAAAAGAAAAATGTAACTAGAATGAAACACTTGATTAAAATGAGAAATGTATATTTTAAACACAAACCTTTTGAAGATAAAAGTATAATAAAATTCTGTACATACACGCTCATTGCACGCTAGCTGAAATTCTCTTATTTGGCTTCACCTCCTTTCCAGACTGATTATAGCCAGCAGCGCAGATTCTCGCCCATGAAGTATAGCAAAACTTCTATGGCACATCGTTATCCCATTGCTCTCATATAACGCATTACATCACAGTTCAATTAACGCGTATCTGTGTACTGATTGCACAAATCGTATTTGTACAGCTTCGTTATCAGCATACATATCAATTTCAAATCGTTCTCACAACTCCCAAATTGAACTTCCCGTCTCTCACTCTCTCTGTTACTACGATTTTTTACTAGGTACACCGAGAGAGCATAAATTAAAGCATCAGTTGACACGCTTACCGCGCCGTAAACATATCCTATATCTCGTTGTCTTAAACTTTAATAAAATATATTCATTGTACCTACAATAAAAACAGAGCGTGAATTCTACTCATTCATTCGCTGGCTATTTTAAAAATAGCAGAAGCATTAATTCGATATCAAATAGCTACTCGAAAATGAAAATACTGAACCACCGTACTCTGATTTTGTACGGAAAAATAACATAAAGAAGTCGGCGCGAATTTTAAATTTCGGACGCGGCAGGCGAGATGCTCCCGGTAATCTTGGAAATCCATCGGCACCCGACCGGAGGCCTAAGGCCGTAATTCTGTGTTCGAGAAACATAAAAATACTGTTATACGAGCAGAGCAAAAGGCTCTCTATACCTTCGCGTACCTATAATTGCTTTTGGAACGAAATCTGGGTTTCCTTGCATATTACCCGGGGAGACCGGGCCTGCGTTTTTATGACTGTGAGATTAAAGGAGACAATAATAAAAGGAGAGCGTGTTAGTATTATAGGCTTATTGATTTTCTCGTTTAGGGAAAATGAAGAAGTAGACCCTTTTTTATAATTTTAATCTTTTCCGCTGTTGAGGAAGGCTCATGCACATCTAGCGATACTCTTTTCACATGGTCTATAGTCCTCTCTTTGTCATAAATATTTAGGGCACTCCTTCCTACCGGACTTTTCTTTGACCTATAGTCAGGGAGTCAGGGAGTTCAATAGTGGGATATCGTGCACTTCCTGCAAAAGATTTTTTGACAGTCAAAATTTGTTTGTGGTAACCTGCTGAAAGTAACCCTAAATTCTCGACTTCGGACCTGATCGGGAACATTGTTATTATTGCAAAATAAACTTCAAAAAAGCACTTTTTTTTAGTTTTCCGCGAATAACGTTTTTGTAACGCATTTTATGCAAAAAACGTAGAGAGGAAAGTTGTTTAGAATTGAATTTCCAATCAGACACATGTATTCCCGAATGCAAAATTAACTTTTTTCATCGCTAAATTGTTAAACAAAAAAAAACTTTTTCCAAATTTTCACATTGCCACAGTTTTTTCAAAAAAAAGATCTTTTTCGCCGGATAAGCTCTCAATGATGACTTTTAGTACAAACAATCTAAAAATCGTTGCCCGATCCGTATATCTCAAAATGGCGTCCTATTGCAAAATTATTTACCCGAAAATTTCAAATTCATTTCAAATTAGCCCATGGAACGATAAACGGATCCAACTGAGCTTAATCGATAGCTTTTGACGTACTTAATAAATGCTAAAAAGGAATTTTCTTAAAATTAATATTTAACAACATTTTTAGCAATAAATAGTTTTTATTTTCGCCAATTTTTAAGTTAGAGAAACGCGGTAAAATGCATTTTAAAGTACTTAAAAAACCATGAATTTTCGTAAAAAAATCGTCAAGATCCGACCAATAGGAGCCGAGATACGAAATTTTTTTCAACCGACGATTACACCGAAACTATTTAATATTTTTTAATGAATTTTCACACAATGCTTGTTCAAATGATGCTCTAGATGATAGCATTTTTCTTAATAGTTGTAATGGACTTAATTCTTATACAAGGACCGATGAACGGATGCGAGATCAGCGCGCGCGGCCGCGCGACTGCTCCGGCCGGGCGGCGCGGTGGTGGGGGGGACCGCCGCTGCGGCTTTCGTGAACCTTAGATGCAAATTGATTTTCTCGGCAACCAAAGGTCCTACGGTAATGCTTTTTTTTTTATTTTATGTGTTTTTTCCTCAACTTTCACGTCGTGTCAATGAAATTTACATGAGTGCAATGCAAATACCCGAAAATTACGTTTTTTAGATGTAAATTGAATTTCTCGGCAACCAAAGGTCCTACGTCAATGCTTTTTTTTTAATTTTATGTGTTATTGCCTCAACTTTCACGTCATGTTAATTAAATTTTCATAAGTGCCATACAAACACAAGAACATTTCATGTTTTCTGTTATATGCAGTACTACATAATGTATTCATATTTTGTATATATAAGTGTGTATATTAATTTTAGAAGCTCAGTACAAGGATAGTGTTTGCTTACGATTTCTGCATTAAACGAAATTAAGGAATTAATGTCGATAAAATATGGTTTTCAACTATAAGTTATCGCTTCGCGTTATGTAAAACTTTTTAAACTAGCATTGAATTTAATCGATTTTCGTAGGATAACATACTTATTTCTATATATATATTTACGCATGTGTAACGTTTTTAAAATCGTATGTGTATACGAGCGCGCGGCACACACACATATTCACATATACGCGCTTATTCATGGCGTCAAGTGGAGAAAATGGTTTAAAAAGGCAACCAAAGGTCCTACGTTAATGCTTTTTTTTTTAATTTTATGTATTTTTGCCTCAACTTTCACGTCATGTTAATTAAATTTTCATAAGTGCCATACAAACACAAGAAAATTTCATATTTTCTGTTATATGCAATACTACATAATGTATTCTTATCTTGTATATATGTGTGTGTATATTAATTTAAAAGCTCAATACAAGGATAGTGTTTGCTTACGATTTCAGCATTAAACGGAATTAAAGAATTAATGTCCATAGAATATAATTGTATACAACTTTCTGGAGCTGCATTGAATTTAATCGATTTACATGAGATTATACTTATGTATATAAATGTTTGTACATGTATAAAATAACTTTTTATCTGTTTCAACAGCGAATATGATTTTTTTGTAAGATCCTACGTGTATATACGCATACAGCACGAACAGATACACACACACGCACGCGCAGTACACAAACATACACACACGCGCGCGCGCAACACACTAACATACACACACGCGCTTGCGGGGGTTTTTTATGGCATAAAGTGGAGAATGGATTATAACGTATAGGAGAGGAACTGTCACTTTTAGCGCAGTATGAGGAAAAATTGTTTAATAAGAATTAAATGCATGCACATTTTTTTACCTGTTTTTAACTTTTTTTTTTAACTTTTTATCTGTTTCAACAGCGAATACGAAAAGAGTAAACAGAATTAATACTCATAATTATCATTTTATTTTCTAGCTACATTAATTTTTTTGTGTCAATATAGATTAAAATATGTAATATTTGAAAATTAAAAAAATGTGCATGCATTTAATTCTTATTAAACAATTTTTCCTCATACTGCGCTAAAAGTGACAGTTCCTCTCCTATACGTTATAATCCATTCTCCACTTTATGCCATAAAAAACCCCCGCAAGCGCGTGTGTGTATGTTAGTGTGCTGCACGCGCGCGTATGTGTATGTTTGTGTACTGCGCGTGCGTGTGTGTGTATCTGTTCGTGCTGTATGCGTATATACACGTAGGATCTTATAAAAAAATCATATTCGCTGTTGAAACAGATAAAAAGTTATTTTATACATGTACAAACATTTATATACATAAGTATAATCTCATGTAAATCGATTAAATTCAATGCAGCTCCAGAAAGTTGTATACAATTATATTTTATGGACATTAATTCTTTAATTCCGTTTAATGCTGAAATCGTAAGCAAACACTATCCTTGTATTGAGCTTTTAAATTAATATACACACACATATATACAAGATAAGAATACATTATGTAGTATTGCATATAACAGAAAATATGAAATTTTCTTGTGTTTGTATGGCACTTATGAAAATTTAATTAACATGATGTGAAAGTTGAGGCAAAAATACATAAAATTAAAAAATGAGCTGTCTCGGGACAGCTGACAGATGTGAAACATCGACTTTGATAATTATTGAAAGAAGTTTATCGTAAATGAAGAATATTAAACAGAAATAAATGTTGTTTTACATCAACCTAAAAATTACATGTAATTGTCTTTAAATTTTATTAATTTTGATATTTCTCATCTTCGAGGCGTTCCGCGACGGCTCTTTTTTTTTTGTTGCAAAATTTTTGATTTATGACAATTAAATTGCGTCAACTAGACGAATGAAACACAAGAAAAGTTGATCACATTAACTTTTCGAAATACACGACGCGTCTACTAGTCACATAATATAAGAAAATTTTGAAGATGCTATGTCAGTCCGGCCAGAGGTCCGACGCTTGGGTCCTGTAGGTGCATTTCGAGTGCGTTTGCGAATTCATTGCTCTATCCTTCTCTCAATTAGCAGAACATTTTTTCCGCTTTCTATTTGTATAGTATACGCGCTAAACCTGGCACACACACAGACATACACAAATGCATTCTCACTCTCTCAGAGAAAAGCCCTAAAGAGAGCGAGTAGAGGGGGAAGAGGGCTCTAGTTGCCGCCGAGATGGGCCTGCATCGCGCATCTTAGCAGAGATCTTAGAGAGTTTCCACACTGAGTGCTATGCGACATCTATTCGTGCAGTAAGAGTATATCTATATACGTGTACTCCCTTGTATATTGTGCTCCCCGTGTGGAACCTCCCTTAGAAAGTGGAGGGGGAAGCCTGCTAGCAGTCCTAGTCGTGAAGAGAGGACTTGGCACGCGACAAGCATGCTGTATGCGTAGGCGGAGTGGGGGGTTAGAACGTTTCGCCAGATGTTAGGATTTTTTTGGTCGGAATTTTCTTTTGTTTTCAAGTACGGTTTCACTCCTCGAGGCGCGCCTATAGATGTTTCACATCAAAAAGCATTAACGTATGACCTTTGGTTGCCTTTTTAAACCATTTTCTCCACTTGACGCCATGAATAAGCGCGTATATGTGTGTATGTGTGTGTGCCGCGCGCTCGTATACACATACGATTTTAAAAACGTTACACATGCGTAAATATATATAGAAATAAGTATGTTATCCTACGAAAATCGATTAAATTCAATGCTAGTTTAAAAAGTTTTACATAACGCGAAGCGATAACTTATAGTTGAAAACCATATTTTATCGACATTAATTCCTTAATTTCGTTTAATGCAGAAATCGTAAGCAAACACTATCCTTGTACTGAGCTTTTAAAATTAATATACACACTTATATATACAAAATATGAATACATTATGTAGTACTGCATATAACAGAAAACATGAAATTTTCTTGTGTTTGTATGGCACTTATGAAAATTTAATTAACATGACGTGAAAGATGAGGCAATAACACATAAAATTAAAAAAAAAAAACATTGACGTAGGACCTTTGGTTGCCGAGAAATTCAATTTACATCTAAAAAACGTAATTTTCGGGTATTTGCATTGCACTCATGTAAATTTCATTGACACGACGTGAAAGTTGAGGAAAAAACACATAAAATAAAAAAAAAAGCATTACCGTAGGACCTTTGGTTGCCGAGAAAATCAATTTGCATCTAAGGTTCACGAAAGCCGCAGCGGCGGTCCCCCCCACCACCGCGCCGCCCGGCCGGAGCAGTCGCGCGGCCGCGCGCGCTGATCTCGCATCCGTTCATCGGTCCTTGTATAAGAATTAAGTCCATTACAACTATTAAGAAAAATGCTATCATCTAGAGCATCATTTGAGCAAGCATTGTGTGAAAATTCATTAAAAAATATTAAATAGTTTCGGTGTAATCGTCGGTTGAAAAAAATTTCGTATCTCGGCTCCTATTGGTCGGATCTTGACGATTTTTTTACGAAAATTCATGGTTTTTTAATTACTTTAAAATGCATTTTACCGCGTTTCTCTAACTTAAAAATTGGCGAAAATAAAAACTATTTATTGCTAAAAATGTTGTTAAATATTAATTTTAAGAAAATTCCTTTTTAGCATTTATTAAGTACGTCAAAAGCTATCGATTAAGCTCAGTTGGATCCGTTTATCGTTCCATGGGCTAATTTGAAATGAATTTGAAATTTTCGGGTAAATAATTTTGCAATAGGACGCCATTTTGAGATATACGGATCGGGCAACGATTTTTAGATTGTTTGTACTAAAAGTCATCATTGAGAGCTTATCCGGCGAAAAAGATCTTTTTTTTGAAAAAACTGTGGCAATGTGAAAATTTGGAAAAAGTTTTTTTTTGTTTAACAATTTAGCGATGAAAAAAGTTAATTTTGCATTCGGGAATACATGTGTCTGATTGGAAATTCAATTCTAAACAACTTTCCTCTCTACGTTTTTTGCATAAAATGCGTTACAAAAACGTTATTCGCGGAAAACTAAAAAAAAGTGCTTTTTTGAAGTTTATTTTGCAATAATAACAATGTTCCCGATCAGGTCCGAAGTCGAGAATTTAGGGTTACTTTCAGCAGGTTACCACAAACAAATTTTGACTGTCAAAAAATCTTTTGCAGGAAGTGCACGACAAAATGCCAGGACTCCCGGACTATAACATAAGTTAGCAGTGTTACTTATTCGGCAATCGATATACTCTTTAAAATGATTATTAAGCGTTATATTTTAGGAATTGGTCATTATATTCAGGCTTTAAAAGAGTCGAATTGGCATCGTTTTAATTAGTCTCGTGTTTAACTCCGAACTCCGTACCTCGCGGTTCGTAAATGTGTGGAGATTTATTGTACTTCTAAGTACTAGATTTTGGATAAAGAAACAAATACATATTTAAACGTGAGGTGTAATCATTTGCAAAGCCATACAATCCTACAATCTACAAGTTAGCAGAAGGGAAAAGACGTGGACAACAGAAGCAGAAAGCAGAAACGATAAAAACAGAAAAGGTAAGTCAAATAAATCCATATAACTAATACGGGTAACGAGTCCTATAAAGCCCAGCCACTTGATCATTTCTACGCTCACCAATAATAATAATAATAATAATAATAATAATAATAATAATAATAATAATAATAATAATAATAATAATAATAATAATAATAATAATGATTAATAGAGCAATGATAAATAGAGAGATAGATTTATTTTTGCAAATACCGAAAACTGAAGATAGTAAAGTAGAAGTTGAGCAAGTAGATAAATCGGAATTTCAATTAGAACTAGGAATTAAATTTGATAATTTATTGAAATTTGCGGAAAAGGAATTATTAATAAATAAATTGAGTAAAAGTCAATAATTATAATTCAATACGTGTAGTGAATTAGCGTACAGAGGTTGAAATTGGTCAGTTTCAAAGTGCATCGATGTTATAAATTTGCAAAGTTGCAAAATGTGAAAAGTTTAAAATTCTTGTTCAGGATTATAAGGCTAAGCAGCAGTTGAAATGTCAATTATGTGAAGGTTTAGGGCATGAAGTAAAAGACTGAAAAATTTAAAGCAGTTCAGAGTAATCAACAATTTAACAGAAATGTGTATAGGAATAACTATGCAAACAATAGAAATAATCATTATAATAATGGTAATTACAATAATAATCAACAGCAACAAAGATATTATGGGAATAGATTTAAACAGCAAAATCAAAATAATGGAGGAGTAAGAAAAGTGTGTGAATATTGTAATTGGGGAGGACATTCAATTGATGAATGTAGAAAATTAGCAGCTTTAAAAGCGTCGCAGGAAAAGTGTGGATTTTTGCTATAATGAGTGTTTTATTAATCACTCAGTATTTGCTAATAATATTTTTCTCGAGTTTGCTCTCAATGCTTGCTACGTAAGCAACGGATGGTCAGTCCGTCTTGAGCATCAACTCTATTGTTGTGTTTTAGAATATTTTGAATATTTGATTTTAAGATCTTACCTTATTGTATCTGCAGATCTGTGAGTGATGGATCAATGTATTCAAATGATTTCTTGTATATATAGCGTTGGGTCACTCTATTTATTTACATATGCATTCAATAGATAAATTGATATATTGATTATTGGTCCAAGGATTAATGATTCTAATTGACGTTGTTTGTAATAATTTTACACTTTTATTCCTTTTTTTCCTCAAGATAAACACTTTGATTCAATCCAATTAAATACTAGTTGCTATATATATTTCTGTCTAAAACGTGTCTTCTGAACTCTGTAGCTAAACTATTCTTACTCTGAACAGTGCTGAAGAGCGACTGACTCATTTCCTAAGTTCATTGTCGCCGATCGCCTCCTTCGGCCGACAATTAGCGCTGACGGCAGAGATTGTAACCTCCGCCCGCGCGTCCCTTGCCCTCTATACTAAGTATACTCGAAGCATATCGCACTGCGGCTCACGTTGCACATTCCTTAGGCCAAGTGTCGACACCAAGGAAGTACACCGTCAGCCTGCGCGCAACACACTTTTCGTACAACATGCTATTTTCCGAATATTCGAGAACAATCGAAATTATTGCTCCAGAATATTCAGAACATAACAATTTTGTAGTAAAATGGGTCACAAAGCTGATAATTGTGATGAAATAAAAAAATTAGAAAATCAGCAAAAACAATTTTGTTCAGGTTGCAAGGGTGTTGGTCATACCTTAAATAATTGCTTGAGAAGAAATCAGGGAAACTTCAATTCTCTTCCTGGAAGGAACGCGTAGGAAGGGATCAAATAGTAAAGCATTCCCATTACAAATTGACAATGATGAAAATGATAAATTAAATAATATAAGTAATAATTTAGATTTTAAGATACGTCAATATAATAATGGTACAATAATAGATTTATTTTTTGAAACCTATGTATTAAAGCTAGAAAATCTTTTACAATACATTGAAATTACAGATGCATATTCTAACACTACATATAAACTATTAGTTGATAGTGGTGCTCAATTAAATATTATAAAGAAAAATAAATTAATTGCGGATGTAATTGATACTAGTATAGAATATAGTAATAGAATTTTGATTTCTGGAGTAACAGAAAGTTCCATTAGAACGTTAGGTTCTGTAAAATTATTCATAAATGATACGGATTTTGATTTTCATGTAGCTTCGGATCGTTTTTCAATTCCTTATGATGGCATTTTAGGCGTAAAAGCACTATTAGAGCAAAAATTAAGATTAGATAAGGGTTATTTAGAAATAAATGGAAAGGAAATTCCATTAAAATCAGCTGTAAATAAGTATGAAAATAATATTAATATTCTAGATTTAAAGGAAAATATAGGGATTCAGAATTTAGTACCAATTTTTTATGAAAAAGTAGAAAATATGAATTTAGAATTTTCTTTGAATGATAAAATTAAAACTGTAAGTAATACTGTATAATGTAATAATGCATTTAATATAATTACACCTATGGTTGATGAATTAAGGGATGATAGGTATATTATTAAAGATACTGTAATAAATAAAGGGAATATAACTTTACAGCAAGATTTAAAGAAAGTTCTATATACTGTAAGTGAAATTCATAATAATATTGAAGAAAATACGTTGATGAAGGATAATGTTTCAGAAAATAGTGGTATAGAGCAAATAAATAGTGGTCAACAAGATTTTCTGAATCAAGGTTGTGAATGGAATAAGTGTAAACTGATTAAATTTTTAAATAACTCTAAAATTAATATTGAAACCTTTATTTCAAATATAAATAAATGTCTAGAAAAATGTGAACATAATAATGAATTGGTTAATCAAGATTTCACTATTAACTATTTGGAATTTATTGAAACTTTAGAAAGTAATAGTATACATTGTAAAGACAATAAAAAATTCGTAAATTAAATAAAAAGATAAATTATTTCACTTTTGATATTCAAGACATGCCAGAAAGTTTTGTTGCATTACCAGGTTTAAAATTGCCAAATGAAGAAGCTATGCATTGTGGTGCTATTTATTTAAATTCAACAAATGAAATAAGTTTTGAAGGAATCGAGAATTCGGGTAAAATTGAAAGGCAAAGATTACTAATGGATATTATTAATTTAAATCATTTGTCGCGAAGAAAGAGGAAAATCGTGGAAAATTTGATTTTGAAAAATGAGGATATTTGTTGGTTAGAAGGTGAAAAATTTGGAGCATGTGAAGTAGAAGAACATGAAATAAATTTAACTGATGAAAAACCCGTATACGTAAAACAATTTCCTTTAGAATATACATTGAAGCAAATAGCTATTTTAGTAACGAAAAAATTGATTGAAAATATATTAGTCAGACCGTCAATAAGTCCTTTTAATGCTCCAGCTTTTGTCGTTCCTAAAAAAGGTTTGACGAAAGAGGGTAAGAAAAAATGGCGATTAGTAATAGACTATAGGAAATTAAATTCGAAAACCATACCAGATCCATATTTGTTACCGAATATTACGGAAATATTTGATAATGTCGGTAAAAATAAATATTTTACAACAATTGATATGGTTTCTGGATTTCATCAAGTAAAAATGAAAGAGACAGATATTCATAAAACTGCTTTTAGTGTATATCCTTTAGGTAGATTTGAATTTAAAGTATTACCTTTTGGTTTAGTCAATTCGCCTGAGAATTCTTACGAGAATATTAGGAGAATTAATAGAGAAAAGATTTTGTTTTGTGTACATTGATGATATTATTATAGTTGCTAATTCAATTGAAGAACATAATGAGAGATTTAATTTAGTGGCAGAAAAACTTAGATTTGCTGGTCTTAAATTAGAAACAAGTAAATGCAAATTTTTTCAAAAAGAAGTTAAGTTTTTAGGGCATAATTAGTGAACAGGGTATTAAAACTGATCCAAAAAAATAGAAGCTGACAATAAATTTCCGATTCCGAGAACACGGAATAATGTTAGAGAATTTTTAGGTTTAGCTGATTATTATAGGAGATTTATTGAGAATTTTGCAGATATCGCAAAGCCTTTATCTATACTTCTACAAAAGACGGAAACATTTGTGTGGACTGACGAAAGACAAAAAGCTTTTGAAAATTAAAAACATGCATTAAGTTCTGCGCCAATATTACAATTTCCAGACATGGAAAAACCGTTCATTATTACGGCTGATGCTTCAAAATTTGCTATCGGTTGTGTACTTCTCAAGGGGAAATTGGTGAAGATAGATCAGTAGCATTTGCTTCTAGAGTAATAAAGACAGCAGAAAAAAATTATCATACATATGAAAGAGAAGCTTTAACAATAATGTTCGCTGTAAAGACTTTTAGGAATTTTATCTATGGGAATAAATTTTATATTGTTACTGATCATAAGCCATTATTATCATTGTAAGATCCCACGATTGAATGAATATATTATTTGCTAATTAATTATGTTTGCTGAGTGGTTGCTTTTCGTGTAGTATACTGTATGACTGTAAATGAGAGCGCTGACAGCGTGATTGTTGTTGCGTACGCCTCGAGTGTATGAGTGAGGTTGCTGACAATGTATGTATGGTTGAGCAATGGTAAGCGTAAGTTTCAATTTGGAAAGAGCAGTCAGCATTTTATACTGTAAGCGATTGTTTATCTTTTGTAACCTCTCTCTAAGTGGCGAGTTTTGATTGGATCACGGTATCCCCACGGATTAATTAAACAGCTAACGCCCTGGTCGAGGATAAGTCTTTATAAGCCAAAGACTCGGTCCGCGCGGGGCCTTTCACGACCAAACCAAGTACCAGTGTTCGTCTAACCCCTTCCCACACGGTAAAGCAAGCTGTTGCCGTCACTACGACTTGCCGATGAAGACTAGCTGACTACTTGGAGCTGTTGAAGAAGATTCTACCAGAGATCGTAAGAGGGTGTCAAGGTACTATCTGTACGCTATTGGAGGGCCTAGAAATCCACTGAACTCTGCAGGCAAGCTGGCATATTTGCTCCGGTCGAAAGTACTGCTCAACTTCAATACATTGCGACGAAAGGACCGCCAACATATCTGGCGTGAGTGGGTAAAGCCGCAGCTTAGATAAGTCCATACAACTTGCCACGACTAGCTCGTGTAGTGTTAAGAGCGCACACACTCGCCCTAGAGAGAAGGACGCTTCAACCGCCAGGGTGTGTACTACAAGTAAGTTACTATCTCAGTATTTAAGACAATTAAACTAAAGAAGAACGAACAACATTATTGTAATCAGTATGAGAGATGAATGAGTGAGACCCTTTTTACCTTCGAACTTGTCTAGCTTCAAAACAATAAACTATAACAATAACCAAAGTATTTTAGATGCATTAGAAGAAAAGATTATTTAATTAACAAAAGTACCTTAGCCTTACTAAACCAACCCTTCAGTCAATAGTTAAATATTTAAATTCTAACTAAGTAAAGGACGCAATAATTATATTCGCGAGTCCTATTCTGATATAGCCGCATGTCCGCAGTTCATCAGATCGTGTCCGCACTTTCGTACTCGTGTCCGCACTCTTGTCGAATCGTGTCCACACACACGTCTGGTGGAACAAAATACAACCTAGTCCACCTACACAATATTCTTGGACACAAATCTAACGTGTCCGCGTAAAAGGAGCGTGTCCGCACTTTACAATAGCGTGTCCGCATTTTACATGCATGTCCGCATATTGCAGTAGCGTATCCGCATAAACTGATTTTGACTAAGCAATAGGACTTACCAGCCAACCATAAAGGTAAGATCGAACAAGTGGACTTAGCTAAGGGTCCACCACTAAGGAATTTAGTACTTTATTGTATTGTTAATAATTAACTTACAAACATAAGGTCTCGGGACCAAGGATAACCTTCCAAATAAAAATAATTATTTGTAGAGAACTCAGACGGACCGGAGTCAAATCCGGCCCTTACAAATTGGCATCCCTGGTGGGGAGGTCTGTCATTGTTTATAAAATTCTAAATAATCAATAATTTTACAAAAATTCCAAACTTTGATCAAAGAATAAATAAGTATATAAAGATGGCGAATCTGACTTTGGATGAGATAAACCAAATTCAAGACACCAGAGAAAGAGCTCAAGCTTCAGCTAACTTTTATCATGTTAGACAAGCGGAACGAGACCAGAACATGTTAAATATGTCCACATATTTCCATGATGCTCATTTAGATCAGAGTGTGAATAGAGCGGTGAGTTTTGTTAGTATGTATGATGGAGAGAATATGAGTTTGAGGGACTTTCTTTAAGATGTTGATAATGGTTACAGTCTTTTAGATCCATCACAGGAACCGTTATTCTTAAGACACATAATAACAAAACTTAGAGGCAAGGCAAGACGAGCTTTAGATGGTTCTACAGTGGAAACGCTGGTAGTCTTGAAGAAGATTTTAAGGTTGTTCCTTTCGCTATGCATGAGTACAACACCTCTGTGCATGCTTCTACAGGTTTTACTCCTTTTGAGTTGGTGTATGGAAGACCAGCCAGAGCACCCAATAGATTGCCGGAAAGTGGAGCTGGAAACCTATAGTACGTACGAGATTTAACTGAATGCGTTCGGAGTCTTCAGTCTTTAGCTAGAAATAACTTGGTAAAATCAAAGTTGAAAAATAAAGAGTATTATGACAAGAAAGCCAGACCATTAAAATTAGAGGGGGGGGATGAAGTTAGAGTTTTGAAAGAGCCAAGATATGGGAAACTGGGTAAATTCTATAATGGTAATTTTATCGTGAGAGAGATAAGAGACAACAATAATGTGGTGGTTGAGTGTTCTAATGCAAAGTTATTAGTTAAGCATTAAGATAAGTTGGAAAAATTTTATCGGTAACCACAATATTTTCTTTTGTTTTCTCTTTTACAGAAGATCATGGCGTGGGTTCGGACTTTTCTTCTCGCTTTTATTTTTGGTGGTCCATGGGCTTTAGCGCAAGATAATTGTTTGGGACAGCCTCGCCAGAGAGAGAGAGAAAGAGAAGAGAGAGAGCGAGAGAGAGAGAGAGAGAGAGAGAGAGAGAGAGAGAGAGAGGGAGAGAGAAAGAAAGAGACAGACAGGAAGAAAGAGGGCCGAGGTCGAGTCCCCCCCGCCGCGCACAGGCGCAGGCACGTACGCAGGCAAAGAGCGACCGACCCTAAGCGCGGAAAACGGAGCCCAAACCGTGTGGGATTAAGACGCGAGAGCGCATAAACGAGCGGTCAGTCCCGAGACGCTGGAAACGGGGTCCGAGCCAAGGGGACTGATGCGCGGGAGCGCGCTAATTGCTGTCGAGACTCTAATCCGACGCGGGGCCTCGAATAGATGACGTTGTCCGAACTGCGCGAAGAGCGGAAACGGGCTTATGGCTCTTCGTAGCGAACGAGGCGACAATTATGACGGGCAATAAATCACCACAAGTAGTCCGGAAAGTGAAAGTCTATTCGAGGAGGCAAGGCGTGCCCGAAGACGCGTACGAGCAAAAAAGAGTGCACGAAAGAATGTGTGTGTACGTTAAATGTGTGTAAGGAGCAGTGTGTAATATAGTAAGCATCTATGTATCGATTGCATTATAATAAGCGTATCTTTTATCAATGTCTAGATGATAAGAACGTAAAATGGACTATAAGAGCCGTAGCCTATGTACATGATGGATGCGATGAGAAGGGTGAATGTGAAAGATGTGAGCATAAATGGAAAAGGATTAAGTATGATTATTAGTGTGCGTGATAAGGCGGCGTAGCATATTGTAAGCGCAGCGAGCGCATAGGAATTAGTTAGGAATACTAAGCATGAAATATAAATTGTAATGCGCCCCTCTCCCGGCCGCTGTGTTGGCGCGAGAGAGGGAAGCGGTCGAAGGGGCGGGACGATTTTCGGCTTTTCGGTGGAGGACGACAAGGCCCCAGAATCGCTTGAGCCTCCGAGCCGCCAAGTACGACCCCGTAAATATCGCGCACTTCAAATTTATACGTCGTGTCGCACCGCATTTTTTTTTTTGAAATAAATACATCGTTCAAGATATCCGCTTACATCCCACCTCTCCGGCCTTATATTATTTGCCTCACCTAAACAATTATATCACGTATTATCAGCTAGCACTTATTACGAATAATCCTGGTATATATTACGAGTATATAGGAGATATTCGTTTTGAAAAGATCAAGTGGAAAATAGCTATTACGCTAGATTTCAGTAAATGGGAAGACATAGTTCAAGGGAGGCAGAGAATATTCTTGGATGCAGTTTTAGTATGTCATAAAGTTATAGAAAAGAGCATTTGTGAAGGGATTTTGGAGTCTACCAGAACCAGAAATCAATTAAACTATTTGGAAACATTGCAACCAAAATTGCAAAATTTCTTTTCGTCTGAGATAAAGCCAGATGGGTTGGAGTTGTCTTATTCTCATTCATTGGTAAAGAGATGGTCACCTTTCGGTTTTATTGGATGGGGGTTTAAAGTTCTTTTTGGTACTATGGATTCTGAAGATCGTGAAAATTTACATTTGAATGTGGATAAATTGTATGGCCAGGCCTCGAATATGTCTGTCCTATTGTTTGAGCAAACTCATATTGTGAGATCAAATTTAGAGTTTATTCATGATAAACTTTTAGCAGATGAGTCTTTATTGTCAGCAGACCATAAAGTTCTTGAATATTTATTGAATAAAACGGAAATATTTGACAATGAAATTCATAGAACTGCAATAGTGCAGAAGCTGAATTTATGGTTAAGCCAGTTTGATAAATCTTTAGACGATAGTATAAAGTCTTTGAGAATTTTGTTAGATGCTTTAGAGGCTGCATCCTTGGGACATTTACATCCATTATTATTTGATAGAGTTCAGTTAAAGGGAATTCTTTCAACTATTAATGAGCATGTTTTACCATGGAATCATGATCAGGTTACAGTTGAAATGTTGCATACAATGTCTAAAACTAGTGTTACTGCTAGAAACGGGAAATTAATAGTAGTATTGGAATTTCCTTTAGCAGAAAAAAATAAGTTTTCATATTACAGAATACATTCCTTGCCAATGAGGAATGAAATTTTATTTAAAACTGAGTCTTTTATTAAAATTGTTTCGGATTATATCTATATAATAGTATCAAATGATATGCAACAGTATCTACTGGCAAATTCTGAATTTCTAAGTTCTTGTACAAAATATGCGGACAAGTTACATTGTCCACCGGATTTGCCATTTTATTTGGACCAAGAGAACAGTCCGTGTGAGTACTCGTTGCTTGCTCGGCCTTCTGCGGAAGTCCTCAAAAAGTGTAAGTTTGCAGTTTCGGCAAACAGGATTCCTTATTGAACACGACTATCTAGTACTAATGAGTGGTTGTACTCTTTGCCTTCTGCTATTAAGTTGAGAATAATTTGCCATAATGAGCGGAAAGCTAAATTAGAGTTAGATGGTACAGGGTTGTTGGCAACCAGGAATCAAATCATGGCCGTACTGGTTCCAATATTCTGTATGGTATAACTGTAGTCAGAACAAATCAGACTTACCTCTATGAAGCTAAGTTGCTTTTTAACTTAACAATTTTAGAGGTTGTAAATTATAAGGTTGCTAAGTATCATAGACTAGTTCATTTAGAGAAAGCAGATTCAGAAGAATTACGGAGTTGGGCAGAAAGTGAAGACTCAGTCACTTTAGAAAGGCTAGAAAATAAATTTAAAGAGTTGTCAGTATTAAAGAGATCTAGGACGCTGCATTCAGTTTATGTGGGATGTATGTCCGTGGGTCCGGTAATACTACTGCTAGTAATATTTTTGCTTTGGAGGTGTTGTGGATATAAATCTTTGCAATGCTGCAGAGGTAAAAAAATTAAGGCAGATTTTATTGAAAATTCCAAAAATCAACTGGAAGAGACAAGAGCAGGGAGATCCCGGATGCAGTTTGAAGAACAGCTTTCGTCCGGATTTTCTTCGTCAGCTCTTACCTTACCATCATCGACTAGTGGGAGTGAAATTCTCTTCCTGTCCGCACCGCCGCAATTGGTTCGTAGACCCGGTAATTTTAATTCTTGTATTATTCCGCGTCCTTTGCCACTGCAAGGTTCGGAAATGTAGCTTGGTTGTTTTTTTTCTTGATAAATTATACTTATATTCTAAGTAAAAGCCAAGGGATGTGGATATGTCACGGGTAAATAATTTGTACAGATACGGTTTATTATTATTATTTTTTTTTGTTTGTTTATTTTAACTTATAATTATATAATATACACAATTTAAAGATAATTTAATTTTTGTATTCTGTTGTTCTGTTTGTTTTGCACAATTTCCGCCAGTCTGCGCCTGATGAAAGCGGCAATAGCAGCAAGGGGGGATTAATTGATGTTGTTTCAGCTGATGTTTGTTTTTTTGGTCGGATCTGAAAGAAAAAATTAAAATCAGGAAATTGTTATTAAAACTTTTATTTGTTGTAAAAATAATTAGGAAAGAAATTGCAACTTACGGAAGGAGGTAGTGTTTCTATATATCCTCGATCGTTTATTTTGTAAGTTAATGTGTATGTCGCCCACAGGTTGTCGTTGCGCTCCCGGTGCCCATAGTCGGACTCATAGCTGAACACACGGGCGAATTCAACCCACTCCTTGTGTTCGACTAGCTGCTTGTATTTTCGGTGATAGGCGTCGTGTAGACGGTCGTCTTGCAATAGTCGCGACGGGACCTCGTGTGCTTCATACACTGCTGAGGTCCGACCATTGCGGAACACTTCCGTATGCGCCTGTCTTGATGTTTTTTCCCTGAGCCACTCGGTGAACTGGATAAAAGCCGGAACGGCACACTTGCGGGCGAGCCACACTAACCGGTCAAATTGTTTGTTGAGCCATCACTGTATTTCAATCTCCGTGGGCACCCACTGCCCAGGGTGGAAATAGTAGTTAATCCATGCTACTACTGTGCGTACCGAAACTACGCGCCAGTAGTAGCGAAGAATAAGAACGATAAAGGTGATGGACATGTTGCACACGAAGAGTTGAATGTGTAACTAATGCATCGCGAAACTTGTACGCGAGCGGACGTAGAGAATGCAAGTCCGCGGGTTTCGGCGTGAGCGGTGGACATTGTATTCTCTATGTTGGAGCGCGAGCGAAGTCGTTGGCCTCAGGTGTGCTGAGTCGTGACTTATAATATCGGACTTGGAAGTCCGTGAATGCCGTATATATGTTAAAGTATTCTTTTATGGACTTAAGCGGTTGTGCCAAGCACCTATGACGACGTTTTTTTTCGGGAAATCCACTCATCGGATTCGGATGCGCTTGAGTTCGTAGAACAGTACTCCATTAAAATTTTTTGTAAAAGTTCAAAATTTTTAATTGTTTAATTAATAACTCTTTTGTTTATTAAAATTTTGTAAATGTTTTTTGATACATAGGTAGCCCATGCCTAATTGTAAAATTAGGAAGTGGTCCGGTTTCGATACGGTTATTATTAAAAAAGTTCATTTTTGCAATTAACAATTTCGAAAATTTTTTTTGTAGAATTAAAGGTTAGGCTTAATTAACAAATTAGACACCAAAATAATAATTTTCGGACCGTAACTTTTTGAGTTATAGGCATTTGTTTATGGAAGGTCACTTTCGCTCCATAACTCTATGGAGGGCGCCGATCATCGGTAGCTAGTTAAAATTCAAAAATTCGCATTATTTTAGAAGTTAGCCCTAAATGTTGCTAAATCTTACATTATATTAAAGTGAGCGATGCCTGTTTTCATTTAAATGGTGTTAAAACTCCATTACTGGTAATAATTAATTTTTTTATCAAATTGATTTTAATGCTCGATGTATTAAATATTATTAAAAAATAACTCTATAACCATCTCTTCGAGCCAATAATATTTATTTATTTAATGCCGACGTTTCGGGCCAGTTTGGCTCCTCTTCGGGGCTAATATAAATAAGAATAAGCTACACCGAATAGAACATAATAACGGAGTTGTACGTCATCGCAGTCCACTGAACGGACTCGAAATTAACACTTGGGATTACAATATTTTTCCCGGTGCCGCAGGATGGAGATGCAACTCCGTTATTATGTTCTATTCGGTGTAGCTTATTCTTATTTATATTAGCCCCGAAGAGGAGCCAAACTGGCCCGAAACGTCGGCATTAAATAAATAAATATTATTGGCTCGAAGAGATGGTTAGAGTTATTTTTTAATAATTAATTTTTTTTTTGGATTTTTTTTTTAGAAATGGTTAATTGGTACAATGGAGCATCCATTTACCGTAAAAAATTTTTGATAAGGTAGTCCCATGGGCTTTTTATGGAAGCTCAAAAAAATTAAGACTTTTTTTTCCGACTTTTTTTTCAACCTTTCTTTTCTTAAGACTTTACTATTTATTCTGTAAAATAATTATGCTGTTATGGTTTTTTTTTCGGTAAAAGTATTCTTTGGTGTAATACGAATCTGATGCTATGGAGTTTATGGTGGTCTATGGTGTTTCTATGGGGTTTTAAATTTTTGCAGTTTTATTGCGTTTTTGAAAGATTATGGTTATTGGACTTTTTTTGGACAACGCTCTGAATTAGCTTGTGCTACTTACCGGAAATTTCAGATCAGTTTTATTTAGATTTTTCTATCAAGCCCTTTCGAGCTACAGAGGGTAATAATTGGTGAAATCAGGATTTTTGGAATTGTTTGACTATATTCACAAATGTGTAACTCATCAGGAAAGCGCTTTTGAACAAAACTGTTTAGAACACCTTTTTTAGAAAATTTGCTCAGCTTTTAAAAAAAGATATTTTTAAAATGAGATATATATATTTCAACAGTCATACATGCAATTTAAACATTTTGGTTGAAAACCGTTTTCCTGAGGAGTTACATATTTTTTAATATAGTCAAAAAATGCCGAAAATCCTGATTTCATCAACTTTGACTCTTTGCAGCTCGAAGGGGCTTGATGGAAAAAAATTTGAGGAGCTGTATTTCCCCGAGTAGAAGAGATTTAGGATAGTTTAAATAAAAAAGAATTTAGCCGGTCGATCTCACAATTACCCATATCTATATTAGTGTAAGGGGTTAAATTAATTATCTATATTAATAATGCATGCAGAATATAGGGTTATAGTGTATGGGGTTAAATATTATCTATATTAATAGTACATGTAGTATATAGGGTTATATTCATTTGAATTTAAATTTAATGCTCTGATAAGGAGGAATAAGCGGAACATGGTGCGCAAGTATCACTTGAACAATAGTATATTGCCTGAAGCCAGCTGTACCAGATAATCTTGCTTGGACGGTCTGAAATTGCCGATGAGTAGCACAAACTACCCATGATGATTCTCTCGAACCCCAACAATGATGGCTCTATCTCCCTTTTAGATTAGGATAGATAGGGTATAATTAGCGCGCGCATGCGCAGTATTAAAAAGTATTAGAAAAGTATTACAATTAGAAAGTATGAGATTAGAATAAGGAACAGCTTTTACTTTTTTGAGTTACTGTCGTATATGCTTTTAAGAGTGCTCCACCGCGCGATCATCACGCCATCTACCTCAAAAAACGTTTTTTGTTTATTGTAATTAATTGATTAACTTTAACTCAACAAATCGAGTTTCGCCACTTGCCTTATATATCAAAGAACGTTTTAAAAAAAATTGTATTTAATAAAATGTAATAATAACGACGTATTTCGTCGGACAAAATCAAAATGCGATTCCCAAAGTCTCCGCAAGTCATACAAATTTATCCGACGAAATAAAATTTTAATTTTGACTTTTATGCCATAAAAATAATTTTACCACATTCTTAGATACCTACTACAGGTGGCGAAACTCAGTTAAACTCATTTTTCTTTTATTAACTTTGTTAAAATAACACAAAAAGATTGAGGTGTAGTGTGGGGGCGCTGCTAAATTTGTCGGACTTGCTACAAAAAGGTGGAGCACTCTTAAGGTTTCCGTTGCGTTTATTCATTCATTTGTTTATTTCTTGTGTTCTTGGTTTGCTGTATACATGCATGCATTAAAATAAATTGTTAATTTGAAAAATCAACCTACAAATAATAATTTTAATATAAATTTGTTAATTATTTGAAACCAACAATCAGTGATAACAAACAGAATAATAAATTATATTTTACGATTCAAATGGATTTACTTGGCTCTATTCTTAATTCTATGGATAAACCTCCAGCAATATCAGATTCGCAAAAGGCAATTATAAAAAGTTAGTTATTCTTGAAGTTTTCAATTCTTTAATATGATCTAATGAAAATAAATGTTTTCATTAATTCATTCATTCATTAAAAATTGTTGACAATTTACTGTCTTATGTTAGTGAGAAATAGGAATATATGAAAAAGCATTTGTGTGTTTTTGATCCAATGTTGACATTATGATTATATGATAGTCTATCTTTGAATATGAATAACTATTATGCCATACTTCCCAGGCCAATATTATTAGGAAGAGTACTGCTACTAAATGAATATATAGTTAAATGTTACGAAATTGGGAAAAATGCTTTAATAATTGAGAAGAGATTGGAGCTATGCAAATAAAATGAATTAATATAATCTAAAAAAGTTTTTTATAACATACATAAACACATACTCTTCCTTTTTGCTGCAAGGTAACCTATACAAAATTTGATATCAATGAAATCTTACATTTATTCTTAATTATGGAATTATGTGAAGCTAATGATTAATTAATTATGCCATTCCCCCTGTTCCTTTATCATTTACTATTAAACATCCTTAGAAAGGGATACCCCGCATATCCTACCCTAGTTTCCTGTCTATAGCCCTCATCACGCTGAGCAACGAACTAAGCTCCTGTGTTCGTATGAATTCCGGCAGATAAGAAACCAGCAGGACGATTCAAACTTTACAAAGTGAATTCTAATTTCTTTTTAATTTTACGACTTGTGCCCCCTAGGTTTTTACCATATCAAGGGGGGACAATTTGTCAAATTTATCAAAAATTAAAATTTGTTTCATAAAATTTGTATTACGAAAATTCGATAAGTATATGCTGTTGTAGAATAATTGAAATCATCTTAAGAATATATCAAAAATAGACAAAAGTTGAAAACTGTCAATTGTCATCATTACTTAGCTTTAATATATTCAACTAATTGAGATTATATGATTCTGTATTTATTTAAAATGTGATAAAGAATTTCCATATAACATCTTGAAAAATACTAAAAATAACATCTGCTTTTATCTCATTTTTTACTTGAATAAATCAATAATGTTTGACATGTAAATTTGGTTTATTTAGTCTTATATTGAAGAATGAATTGAGTCTGGTGGTCTACACAACATGCACATATATATGGGGGTGATTTTCACAAAAATGGGAGTTTACGTTGACAAAAATTGTTAACAAAAAAGTAAGCGGTTAGAAGGTAACTGTTAGTGAGTGATTTTTAATTACTTAAGGTTTAAGAAAGTATTGTTTATTTGGGAAAGTTTTGGCCTTAAGATTGACATAGGGAAACGCTAGGGGTTGCGACAGTGTATATGGTAATGACATTTAGCTACTAAATACTAAACTATGGAGAGCGATTCTAATACAAATAAATTTCCTTTTAAATATAGTTATTTGGGTTTATGTTTTCAACATTTTTCAATTATTAAGATTATAAAAAATGTGGAACTGATTGATTCGTCTTGCGAAAAGCATGAATTCAGAGACTTTCGCTAGTTGGGTTTTTTCTTGAGAAAACGGCGGGATTCGGGATCGTTGAATATAACAAACTCGTCGATTGAACGAAACAGATAAATGTTTATTTCGCTCATGCGAGGGGAAAGCCTTCCAGCATAAAACCCCTCTCGAAACTTACACGCTGCGGGAAAAAAAGAACGAGATGTGGACGTGTGCGTGTAATGTTTGTGCGTGTAACGATGAAAGAAGGATCTCGCATTGAGATTGTGTAGGAAAAGCAAGCACCGGTTCTGTGTCCAGAACGCGGACGAAACGAAGTGAGTGTGCGGCCGTTATTCGTATACCACACACTCCTGAAAATAAAACGCACGCGAAATAAAAACGCGTGAAGCCCCGATAGCGACAAAGCTCGAGAAGAGAGAAAGAGAGCGAGAGAATGAGACGAGATCGACAGCGAAGGAGAGATCGCGGGAGAATATAAGCTGGAGAGAGAAAGAGAAAGAGTGGACTACCACCAAAGCGCGCACTAAGACAATGATACAAACGGGACGAGATGAGTAGTGCCTCCACGTTGCCACCAGGTTGGCCGCGCAGCAGCGCATGCACTGTATACATTTCCCTGCTCGTTCACGCCGCGCGCACAAGATGACCTCATGACCTGTAGCATTCCATTCTCAGACGGAATACTGATAGTAAAAGTTACATTGATCGAGCCGTGGGACCAAATTGTGCAAAGAGTAGCAATTCTTTTACAAAATTAAAAAATGATCCTTTTAGTGATTATAAGGCAGTTAAAAATTATGAACAGATGATGTTTGATCTTACCAGTGTGTCTCAAAATATTTAAAAATTTTTATTAAATTGAATAATTATACCTGAGAGTAGTGAACTATTAAAATAAGATTATCTCTTCATATTTTGAGTTAAAATCAAGACTGCATTATCGTTCGCAGTAATATCTATATTTTTCTCAGTGCATAGAACAATATATATAGAATCTTTCATTTGAGTTTGGAATAGCTTAGTACTGCAACAGTTGTCTACTGTATTAACTAATGAAGGATGAAGTGCAGGGAGTGCTTCTTTCTGAAATATAAATACAGCGAATGATCATAGTTGGCACTGAATTGAAAATGGAAATACCTTCATCAGTTGATAATTGTGTTTATTGTTTTCCCATTTCAAAATAGCATTTACAGCAAAAGTATTAATAGTCTAATCGCCAGGTCGATTCCATGGTCGATCTATGTCCACGAGTGCGCCAAAGATTTTATATGTATTTTGACCCGCTGATTACGAATTTCAAAATTGCGAGGTCGAAAGATTAATCCGAAAAAAGTTATAAACAATTTAATTCGTTCAACCGCTGCAAAATCGAAGTAATAAATAATAAAAGTATGAGCGCCTAATATTAAAGAATAATTATCAACGATTCTGTAGTATTTTACGAAATTAAAAAATGTTGATTAAAACCCGAGTACTATAGTGAGCGCGAATCGAGCGCCAGTCGAATTTTGTATTAAAATTTTTTTCACACGCAGCCAGAAAGTGCTAACTTTATTCCCTAGTTATAAATATTTAGAATATTGCAATCGCATATTTCTCACGAAGCATACGTGTTATAATTTTAGCGAGAGCGACCTTTCCTTCGGGGCAGTTCGGGAATTATCTTACCCTCATAAAGAGCTGTCCCACCGTCTGCGTTAGGATGTAGGAAAAATCAAATAGAAAAACTGGAGGTGTTTTCGAAGGAACTGCTGAGGCTCTTCCTTCGAGGTCGAAAGAGAGAGAGAGAGAGAGAGAGAGAGAGAGAGAGAGAGAGAGAGAGAGAGAGAGGAAGGGAGGGAGGGAGAGGGAGGGAGGGAGGGAGGGAGGGAGAGAGAGCTGACCCTGCCATAAATGCTACAATACCGAAATAATATGTGGAAATAGCGCATATTGTTCTGTTTGACTGCTCGTTAATTTTTTCGCTACACTAGATCACGAAATTCAAGAAATCTTTTTAGTGGATGTATTTCGGTGAAAAATTGAGTAATCAAAAAAAGAAAATGTGCATTGGGCTTGGATTTTTCTAACGAATAGCTTAGAACTACGGCAACAACCATTTTAAAGATAGCTTACAAAATATGTCATCCTAATATATACACAAACACACACACGCACATGCACGTGCACACGCACACGCACACACACATATACCGTGTGTCTTAGCTGAAACTGCCCATGCTGGAAGTAGGGGTAGAAAAAAATTTCAGCACCAGAAACTATGGTGAAAAAATTTATGGGGGTGAAGGGTGTTCTTGGCGACTGAACGTGTTCAGTCCATATGTTTAACAGAAAAAATGGTGCATTCAAATAATTTAAAATTTGAAAAATTAATATTTTATGAACAGGCACTTAATTTTACAGAAACGGCCTAATTCAACAGAATCTGAATCACAAAAATCGAATGGTAACTTTTTGAGATAATGAGACTAGTTCAATACGTGTCACTTGCAGGATTGTGAATTGATGAAAATGCTTCGATTTTTGTGATTCAAGTTTTGTAAGTATTGGGAATCCTTACGCATAAACGTGAGTACGGCAAAAATTATCTCTATTTAAGAATTGTTGATTTGAAAATTTTGAGTGCAAAATTTTTTCTAATGTCGTGCCACACGTGTGCCAGTGCCGGAGAGGGGTCTTAGACCATCTTAGACCGTCATTAGACCGCTGTAGCCAAGAGTGTCCACCGGTGTAATAAAAGGCTAAGGTCCCTCTCCGGCACTGGTACACGTGTGGCACGACGAGTTCATCCCCATCAAATTTTTCACAACAGTTTTTGGTGCTGAAATTTTTTCCACCCACACTTCCAGCATGGACAGTTTCACCTGGGACACACGGTATATACTAGGGGGTACCCCCTGCTCGCTCCGCTCGTCAAACCCCATAGCTTCAATTTTTAATTTTTCACAGACTTTCAAATTATCATTTCAAATCATAACGATTTCACGCTCTTCCTATATTTTCAGTCATGACCCACACCCTCCAGCTATGCTGTAATCCTTATGTAATCCTCTACCTAACATCTTCACCTATGACTTTGAGCTTCCACGTATTATCTCCAACCATAACCTCCAACATCCACCTATTGCATTAAGTCATGATACGTCTATCACCTGTAGCGTTGACCTATCACCTCCAATCACATACCTCAGGCTCCATCGATTGTCTCCACCCTTTAACTATCGTTTCCGCCCTCCACTTACCACCTCCAATTATGATCCCTTCACTCTCCATCGATTGCCTCGAACCATGATCCTTTCACCCCCTTCACTTATCACCTTAAATCATTATCCATTCACCCTTCAGCTTTTATCTCCGCATATTATCAACGTCCTCAAGTAATCATCTACAATCACAATATTTTTATGCTCCTTCTATCCATTCATTGTGCCCCTAGAACTTCCACCCTTCACCTCTTGCATCTACTTATTATCTTCAACCTCCACCTACGATTTTCACGTTTTAGCTATTACCTTCATAAATGATCTGGAGACTCTACCTATTACTTCCAATCATGACCCTTTCCCTTCCACCTATTACCTCTGCTTATAACCCTATAACCCTATGTGAATCTATGTAATCCCTATGTAACCCTCTACCTATCACCGTCACCTGTGACTTTGAGCCTCCACCTATCATCTTCAACCATAACCTTAAATATGCACCTATTACATTAAATCATTATCCGCCTATCACCCTTGACTTATCATCTCCAATCACATCCCTCAGCCTTCCTCTATCATCTTCACCATTTACCTAACATTTCCACCCTTCTCCTATCGCTCACATTTACCACCTTCCGCCTCCAATCATAATCCCTTCACTGTCCATCTATCGCCTCCAATCATGATGCCTTTACCCTTCACTTATCGTCTTCAATCATTATCCCTTCATCCTCCAGATTTTATCCCCGCATATTGTCAGTACCTTCAAGTAATTATTTCCAATCATAATATTTATATACTCCTTCTATCCCTTTAATCATAAGAGAGAAACGTGCCCTTAGAACCTCCAACCTTCAGCTCTTACATCTACTTATTACCTTCAACCCTACCTATGATTAGTATTGTAAAATGTCCAAACATTCTTTATTTGATCATATGTCCTTAACTATGACCGACATATGACGGACATGTGTCCAACACAAAAATATAGTGGTCAAACGACGGACATACAAATTTAGAGAATATGTCATGTCCGTCATAAATATGTCCGTTATAAATTTTTCAGTCATATGAACATAAACAAAAATGTAAAAAAATTTAATTAGTAATAATTAAAAACTTTTTATTTGAACATTAGCAATGTCAATTTTATTCACTAACAAATAAATAAATATTTACTCCACTATATAGTTGTATTAAATTTTTGGTCGTGGGACCACTCTCCACTATAAAGTTGTTAAATGTCAGACATAAAATTTTTGGTCATGTGTCCATCCATTAAATTTTGAAAAATTAAAATTTAATATTCAGCTAGTTCAACTAATAATTTTTCTTCAGAAATTTTTCCAAACATTTGGCCAAGTTTTGAAATCATTTCGTATCCTTTGCCATAGTCTACTTCAGACAATTTTTGCCTCTTTTAGATGAATCCAAAATATTTGCACGAAAGTACAAAGGATTTAGTGTTGTATTTTGGCGCTCCGTCAACTTATTAATTAAGTTTTGAGCATCTTTGAGAGATAAAATAGAAAGTGTACTATACAGTAATTCTTTCTCTAAGTGATTTTAAAGTTCATTGAACATATTAACTACTTCACTAATTAAAGTTTCATCGCCTTCAATTTTTTTAACCAGACAACTGGTTTTAACAAATCAATTAACTTTAAAACTTCTTGCCAAATACGTCATTGAGTACAAGCTGCTTTACATCTGTACTTAATCTTTCATTATGTTTTGAGATCACTAAGTGTTTCAAATTATACCTATTTTCATAAATACTAGTCAAAGATGTAAGCGATGAACCTCATTTTGTCTTTCCGGGTAACTTAAGAGTTGTAAATATTTTCTCTTCTCGATTGACAATTTTCACTGAATTTTCTAAGATTCATTTGCATGGAATTACATTAACTATATCTTAGCAAACAACATTTAGCTATACAGCTAAGCCCAAAAATTTGTTCATCTTTATATTTTGTCTCTATTAAGTGCCAAGCTTTTTTCAATAAGAAGCATTGTCAGTTATAATAGCTAACATTTTTTGGGACCAACTTCATTACTTTCGAAATTTCATCGGCCAAGAAATCGTCAGTTTGTGATCTATCGTTTGTTTCGACGAATTTATAGTACACTGGTTCTGGCGTATTTATAATAAAATTTAATACCTTCGTTACTAACATTTCAGTATGGATCGCTTTGTATCGTTAACGACCTAGCTCCGTCAATTTTTGTTGACTTCTGCTTGAATTTCATTATATATTTTATTCAAGATTAGCCCAGGTAGTTTAGCATGCATTGGAGGAATGAACGTAGGTTACAAATAGGCGAGAAATTCCAAAAAATTAATTTTCCACAAATCTTAAAGGGACTCCTAAAATTAAATAAATATTTATAGTAGTCGTATTAACATATCAACAAGCATTTAATTATATACCGATAGCCCGTACGAAGATTATGTTATCCCAAATCCCCGCGAAAAACATGTTAAGTCAACGCTCCCAGCGAAAAACATATGAAATTGATATTCCCAACGAAAAACATGTCAAGTCAGATTCTCTCAGCGAAAAACATGTCAAGTCGGAATCTCCCAGCGAAGAACATGTCAAGTCGGAATTTCCCAGCAAAAAACATTAAAACAGGGATAAACAACAATTTGGGGTCTAAAAAATCTAAAAAAAAAATTATTTTAACTTCGGGGTGGTGTTTATAAGGAGGAGGGTCATATACATACATATATATATATATATGGGATTCTCCCAGCGAAAAACTGACAATTTGGGGTCTTAAAATTCTAAAAAAAATTCCTTTGACATCGCGGTGGTATTTATGAGGGGGAGGGTCATATATATGGGTGATTCTCTGACAAATCGAGCGCGCCATTTTTTGACTTTCGCCAAAAATATTTTTAAAACATTCTTTACTAGTCTGTGAGTGCCCCTGAATTTTTTCAGATTTTTTCCATCACTTTCATTTAAGTTACAGAGGCTCAAAGTTGGCATAGTAAGCAATTTTTGCATTTTTTGCCAATTTTCGTTAATTTGTAGCTCCTCAGGGAAACATTTTTAACGATAAACACACACAACATTTTTTTTAGAAAATTTGCTCTAGTTTAAGGGAAAAATATTAGCAAAGTCATATATATGTTTGCTTCTACGTATAAACCTTTTAAGCCTTAAAATCAAGTTTTCAGCTTGATCGGTCATCAATATCGAAGCCACAAAAATTTGAAAAGATAGTTTAACTCGCTATAAAAGAACTTGTGAAAGTCTCAGAATGTCAGAGGCCTTGGTTTCTCTGTGAGAAATAAATATAACAGCTTATTTATTAAAAAACATAAGTTTATTAGAAAGGACTTGTTTCACGCATCAAAAAATTTAGGTAAAACAGTGAAATATTAGCATAATTCATCGAAATTTTGTTGTACTATATTATAAAAATGCTACAGAGTATCCCTATATAATCAGTTTTAACATTTATAATAATGAAAATAAACTAAACAAGATTTTATACTTTGAAAAGCGCACCCGGATGTCATATACTCAATATATAATAGTTTCAAGCATATTTGACTTACATAAAAGTCAATAAACAATGAATTATAATCAATACATCCATATTCATGATTGATTTTTATTTAGTTTTATTTAAAAACAAATTTTAAAAAGCATTTTTTAAGAGAGAGCAAATTAAGCTCTAGCAGAAGGGACTATCTCTCCATCTCTCTCTAATAAATGCATAAATGTAGTAAATTTAGACTTTAGAACAAATTAAAAAAATTTTAGGAAAGATTGACGGTAAAAAATGTAGATGAGAATATTCTATAAGATCTAGCGAACAAAACGGAGTCGGTGAGATAAACCCAAAAACATTCATTAGATGTGAAAAAAGATAAACATACAGCAATGGGAAAAAGTTTGTGTCTTCCGGTAAGCAAATCTTTTTTATGAAAACGCCTAGAGAACTGAGACTTGACATCTGAGTTAAAGAACTTAACGACGAATACGCACATATGAATATGTTATACATTATTTTGTTTATATTGAAAGTTTATAACGTTACAAGCGAAAAAATGTAGCTCGCTGCAGTTCCAGCTGCTATCGACTCTTCGCGCATGCGCGTAGCCCGCTGAGCTCGCCTCGGGCTTCGAGCTACATTTTTTCACTTGTAACCTTATATACTCTTAATATAAACAAAATAATGTATAACATATTCATATGTGCGCATTCGTCGTTAAGGGGTTATGACAGTGTTAAAATTTTGAAAATACCCATTTTTTTATTCACTTTTTTCATAGTTAATAGTCTGTAGAATATGGTCCTGAAAGCCGTTTTTTGCTAAAAAAATTTTCCTCGAAGATATCAACAAAAAACTAACAAATCTGTTTCAAGTAAATTTTTGAAAAATCGTGTTTTTTAAATATTTTAATTAGGCCAAACTTGTGGAAAGGATTGTTCTAACCCAACCCACTTTTTACAGAGTAATTTCATGAGTAACCTTACTGAAAATATGACTTAAAAACCGTTTTACAAACCGTTTTCTTTTCAAGAGTTATGAATTTATTTCCGTAAAATAAATAAAATCTGTAAAATTAATTTTTCTATGTGTGATTTTATGTTACTAAACTCAATGTGTTAAAGTAAAGGCATTCAACAAATTTGAATTTGCCACTCGAATAGTTTGTGCCTCACAGCGTCTGATCGAGAATGAAGATTTCTGTTTGATCGGTATAGTAAAATTTTCTGTAAAGCAGCAGAAAGTAGCCAAACAGCTGTTTGTCATCCAAGACACTAGATCAGTGCAGTTAGTCTGCTAGCTGCTATAGCAATGCTTATAACCTTAGTGGTGTTGCAAAAGTGCAAGAGCTTCTGCAGAGTAGAAAAATTATTCAGATAAGTATTGGAAACTAATTAGTAATAACAGTGTTCATAATGAGCTTTTTCTTTGTTGGTTTATTTTTTGCTTTTAGGTATACGGGTGCAAGCCAGCAAAATGGGAGCTTATATTGACTGCCTGAAGTATTATTCTGCATACTTTTTCAGAACTTGAAGTGTATTTAATAATGGTAAGTATTGTATGTAACTGTAATTCATAAACATAACTTGATTATGAATAGCTTACGATAATTTGTATTTTATTTTCAGCTTCTAAATGCTATTTTCACACAGCATGACAAGCGCGTACCATCAAATATACTTTATTGTATGTATATTTGAGTACCAAAAGCAAATCAAGGTATGCCGGATATTTTCTGTAAGTATAGCTGAGTTCATTTGAATGATTTACATTATAAACTTTAAATGACTTTTACTCAAATATAGTTTTTTCATGCTTTTTGTGTACTTGCCGCAGCTTTCTGAAGGAACCGTACTATCAATCATGATGAACCAAAGTGGGAAACCTTCTTTATGAGTATGGTCACAAACTGAGTGGAGCAGAATTGGCAAAGGTAAGTTCAAAGTGAATATTACGTATGTTTACATATGTAACATTCACTATAATTACTAATATTGGCAATATATGTTTTATTAATTATATTAATTTTGTGTTTTCCAAGAATCTATTCCACTTAGTCTGAGACCAGACTCATAATGAAGATTTGGCACTTTGATTCATCAGGATTGATGGTACGGTTCCATCAGAAACATGCGGCAAGTAAATAAAAGTGATGAAAATCATGATTTTTGGTAAGCAAATACCTTTAATTGTTTTTAAATCTTACACTCACTTTATGCATATTAGTTATGCATAAAAGTGATGTATAATACTTGTATTTGAAAGCAACAATATAGTTTTTAGAGCACCTATATATCTATTAATTTTTTACAACACTAACAATTTTTCTTTTTTTTCAGGTTTTAACACTGTCATAACCCCTTAAATTCTTTAACTCAGATATCAAGTCTCAGTTCTCTAGGCGTTTTCATAAAAAAGATTACCTTACCGGAAGACACAAACTTTTTTCCGTTGCTGTATGTTTATCTATTACAACATTATTTTCACATCTAATGAATGTTTTTGGGCTTTTCTCGCCTACTCTGTTCTTTTCGCTAGATGTTATAGAATATTCTAAATTATAATTATAATTATAATTATATATTATAATTTAGAATAAAAATTTAATTAACTAAATTATAATTATAATTATATATTATAATTTAGAATAAAAATTTAATTAACTAAATTATAATTATAATTATAATTATAATTATAAATTTTAAAACTGATTATATAGGGATATTCTATAGCATTTTTATAATATAGTACAACAAAATTTCGATGAATTATGCTAATATTTCACTGTTTTACCTAAATTTTTTGATGCGTGAAACAAGTCCTTTTGAATAAACTTGTGTTTTTTAATAAATAAGCTGTTATATTTATTTCTCACAGAGAAACCAAGGCCTCTGACATTTTGGGACTTTCACAAGTTCTTTTATAACGAGTTAAACTATCTTTTCAAATTTTTGTGGCTTCGATATTGATGACCGATCAAGCTGAAAACTTGATTTTAAGGCTTAAAAGATTTATACGTAGAAGCAAACATATATATGACTTTGCTAATATTTTTCCCTTAAAGTAGAGCAAATTTGCTAAAAAAAATGTTGTATGTGTTTATCGTTAAAAATGTTTCCTTGAGGAGCTACAAATTAACGAAAATAGGCAAAAAATGCAAAAATTGCTTAGTATGCCAACTTTGAGCCTCTGTAACTTAAATGAAAGTGATGGAAAAAATCTGAAAAAATTCAGGGGCACTCATAGACTAGTAAAGAATGTTTTAAAAATATTTTTGGCGAAAGTCAAAAAATGGCGCGCTCGATTTGTCAGAGAATCATCCATATATACACACACACACACACACACACACACACACACTAGGGGGTACCCCCTGCTCGCTCCGCTCGCCAACCCCCATTGCTTCAGTTTTTAACTTTGTATTTGGTAATGTTCAGATATAATTTACAGCAACAATTTAAAGAATTGATTTTAAACTTTTTTTTCAAATCCCAATTTTTAAGTTTATGCATATTTTATTGATTGTTGGAACAATAATAATTCTTAAATGTGTCTACTGCCGTAACATTCATGGTATATACATGATACTGAAATATGTTATTATAAATATAGCTCACCCATCAGCTCCACCCTCCGTCTGCTACCTCTACCTATCTTCTTCAGCTATCACTTATCGCCACAAATCATGAATACCACCTTCACCAACTACATTCAATCACAAATTTCACTATTCACCGCTCATCTACATCTATGACCTACATGCTTCACTTATGACTCCAATAATGAGCTCCATATTTCAGCTTCATACCAGGCACAAACTTCATCTGCCAACATGACCTATGACGCTAACCAACCACCTGTCCACGATGATCTCTAACCATGAAATCTACTAACTACCTACCATTTTCACTATTGAATTCTTATCTACCATCGATCATCTGCACCCTTGACCCATCACCTAGATCCTTTACTTATGAATCCAATAATGAGCTCCACAATTCAACTTCACACCTGGTATAAACTTTACTTACCATCTTGACCTACTAAACAACCACCTGTCTACGATGATCTACCGAGCACCTATGACCGTCTACCTAGCACCTGAACCGCCAATCGCGACCTCCACACTCCATCTATCTCCTACATCATCCACTTATTGCTGCAGTCATGAGCAACACCCTTCACACATAATCTCAACCTATCACCTTTACCCTTGACTTTCCGCCTTTGCCTATCACCACTACCTAGGACCTTTTTATCAACCTGTTATCCTCCACCTTCACCCTCTACGTATCGCCTCAACTCATAAAATCTACTCTCTATCTATGACCTAAAATTCAACTAAAACTATTGTTCTCTACAAATGTTCTCAACCTATCATTACTACCCTCCATCTATCGTCTCCAATGAGGACCTCATTGTTCACACTTTCTGCCTACAACTATCAACTCCACACATGAATTCCACGTACCATCTAACATCTTGACTCGTAGCCTCAAACTACCACCTATAATTTTAACCCATGAAGCTTAACAACTATTTAGCACCTCCACTGTCCATCTGTTACCTGCAATCAAGTTCTCCTACACCACCTGTTTCTTTCATCTGCCACTTCTGACTCCAATCATGAATTCCACACTCCACCTATCCCTTACAACTCCCACTATCAGCGTCACATATGACTTCTGGCCTCTACCTATCATCTCCACCCGTGACTTCTGGTCTCCACCTATCATCTCCACCCATGGTTATCCGCCTTCATCTATCACATCTAACCATGAACTTCCCATCAACCTATTATCCTACGCTTTTCATCTATACCAATAAAGTCTATCATTTACCTTCACCAGCACTTCCACCCTCCACATATCGCTTCTAATCGTCCACATATGACTTCTAACATTGATCAATCACGTTCATCAATCCATCTATTGCACTCAATCATGTCCTTTTCCTCCAACTATCCTTACAACGTCCACTTATGAATACAATCGTGATCTCTACCCTCCACACATAATCTCTACCTATCTCCTACACCTAGGACTTTCTGATTCAATTATAATGTACACATTCCACTTATGATACTAACCATAATGTTCACAATCCTCCTTTTTCCTACACCGTCCACTTATGCCTGCAATTATTTCCTCGTTCTTTCCCTATCACTTATACTTCTCACTTATGACTTCAATCGCGAGCTCAACACTTCGTCTATCTTTTACACCATCTACTTATTACTAAATTCATGACCACCACCACCCTTCACACATAATCTTGACCTGTCACTACTACCTACAACTTTCTGCCTACACTTATAGTCACCACTCATGATTTCCATGCACACTTAGCACCTTCACTCGTACCCTCTACCCACTACTTATCACCTCGATCCATGAAGCTCACGATCTACCTAGCACCTCCACCGCCCACCTATTGCCTGCAATCATGTCCTTCAGCTCCACCTCTCACCTTCACCTTCCACTAATGTCTCCAATCATGAACTCCAAACTTTACCTATCCCCTACACAATCTACTTATTACAATCATGAACTCCATCTGCCATACGTGAGCCTAAACTATCACCTCCACCTCTGATTTTTGGCCTGCTCCTAATACCTCTACATGATTTTCTGCCTTCACCTATCACCGCTGTCCAGGACCTTTTCATCAACCTGTTACCCTCGACCTTTCTTCTATGTCCATGAAGTCCAGCGTTCACCGTCACCAGCACCTTCACTCTCAATGTATAGCCGTCAATCATACAATCCACTTTCTAGCATCACCATCAACTAAGATTAGTATTCTCTACATATGTTCTCTACCATCCACTTATGAATACAATCGTGATCTCCACCATTCACAAAATCTCTACCTATCTCCAACATCAATAACATTCTGATTCCGCCTGTCTTCTCCAATAATAATCTATACGTTCTAGTTCTTTTTATTGAGGGGGCGCTGAGGGGGGGCCAAACGAGGGGGGGGGGGGCGAGGGGGGGCAAAACGTATAAAAATAACCAAACTTTTGAAACATTTCTTGGTTCTTTTGAGGGGGGGCTGAGGGGGAGCTGAGGGGACTCGTGAGGGGGGGCGAGGGGGGACGAGGGGGGGGGCTAAATTCCAGCGCGGCTCAAAACAACTGTATAATATAGTAATATATATATATATATATATATATATATATATATATATATATATATATACTGTGACATTGTGGTTCGACCGTCCTGTTGGAGGCCTTGCACTCCGTAATGACACCTATGAAGGTTAACCGCGAAATCGTATTTAATAAGAATGGACGCCTGAAATCGAGAGCTTCTCACGACCAAGGAGTGCAAGCTTATACTTTGACCGTGAGACGGCGAGCCTACGAGCTCGTCTCGTGGACTGTGCCGGCAGATACCCGGTGACCCTCGAACTGGAAAGAGCTGCTCCTCGATCAGAGCAATAAATAGAGAATCACACTCAATACTTGTCTCGTGTCCTTCGGTTTTCTCCCAGGATCCATAACAGCTTTCCGGCATCCTTTAAGGGTTCCGAAACGTGACGTGACGGCTGCGTATCCCAAGTGTTTTTCCGGCAAATTCGACAATTTTTTACTGTCAATCGGTGGCGCTAAGCTGAACAGCGCTCGACAGTGTGGTGCAGTTACTTCATTCCACAGTTTCTCAAGACAGATCTAGTGACAGCTTGTCAGTCTTCAACACTCAGCAGCAGAATCTCAACGACTCTACAGCACACGCCAGCGTACAACTTGGTATTACCTCCACTAAGTAACCCGTAGCACCAAGAATTAGCAGCACTTCAGTAAGAGTAACGACATTCGACAGCAGCCGAATTTGCAAGCCGGCCAGGTTGCCGAGGCTCGAGGCTCAGCCTGAGCTCCAATTTAAATTTCACGCCGCGCACAAGAGTGCGCGCGCTAGCCGACTTCGCATACGAGAGCGGCACCTCCGCCGGCGTTCGTCGCGTCGAAATTAACTTAAGGAGCACTATCGTCTCTTGCAGACCGACCGACGATCGAACATCACCAGCCGCGAGAATCGCCAGCAGCCTTCAACACCCCACCGCCACCTGCAGATCGACATCCACCCTTCACCAGCCATCAGCCTCCTAGTGAAGCGCCAACATGCGATTGTCAGCAGTTCTGCTCCTAATCATCGAACTGTAAGTCCGCCACTTTTTATACATATGCGGTTTGGCTGGTTGCTCGGTAACGCGCACGAGAGCCGCCATCGCACCCCGCGAGTGTAAGAAACGGAGTAAGATGGCGCGCACGAAGTTGTCAATGGCTATCTCTGTCCTAAATTTGAAACCGCGTACGGAGCGCGAAGACAGAGAACAAAGCCGCGAGACACGAGGTCAATTCAGCGATCCGGAAACAGCGAAAGGAGGTATATCGCTCGTACTACCGCCTGTCGCCGACGTCGCAGAGATTACTACGAGAATCTTTGCAATCGCGAACCGGGTCGCCGCGGATTTCCGGCCGCACAAGCGGCTGCGACCACGTAGATGTCCAGGTGCGGATAACCCCATCACTATCCGCCGTCGGTTTGGCAGCACGGTACCCGAAGGAACTGGCGTCATTCGACGGAGATGCTAAGGATAGAACGTTCGTTGCGCTCTCAGCGTTCCCTATCCTCGAAAGCGCGGGAGCGATAAAAAGGACAGTCCCCAGGTCGGCTGTGGACGATAGTCGATTTGGCTCCGGGCCTATCCGAGCTCTACAGAGCAGTACGAAGGCGACAGATAGACTTCGATGTGCTGGAGCAGTTCAGGTATGGCCTCAGAGCGCCTCTGGACCACTTCGTCCGGGCAACGCATCCTGCTCGTTGGAACGACGCGTTCATGGCGGTCCTCGAGCAGGAGGCCAGACTGGGACCTTGTCTGCTGACATCACCCGCAACGGGCGAGCTAAAGTCAGCGGCGCAGATAAGACGGGCGGCAGTCAACGCCGAAAGCGCAGATAAGGCCGAGCAGCCACCATCCTCGCCGAATGAGGACAAACGGCGACACCCAAGACGAGAGACCAAACTCGTTCTGCTCGTACTGCAATGTTCCTGGGCACGCACTAGACGAATGCAAGACACTTGTACGTGAGCGGCCCAGAAAAGGATCGAGAATCCGCGCGGCGAGCGCAACAAGCAAGAGCCGGGCCAGGGAGGAAACGGCAGGAGATACAACAATCGGAGAGGAGGCAGGTGTCGCGGGAATAACCAGCGAAACAACAACAATGATAACAATAACAAGAATGATCGCCGTGACGATCGAAAAGAACGTGGCGACAGCGCAAACAAGCAGCGAGACGCCAAACAGAACGATCGGGCTGCAAAGCCTTTAAACTAATAAGACGCTCGTCTCGTTCCCTAGACGATGAGCGTCATACGATCGAGAAGCAGAAGGAAGCATCTGACTCTCTCGCCTTCGGCAAGTAATGTAACGGATAAAGTGACAAACGTGATCACTGCGAAATCGACACAGGTCACCGCACACGGTGCGTCCAAAAATTAACAGTAGGAAGCCTCCGGAGCCCCACAGCCGGATCGGCCTTCATACGAAGAGTAGCCCATGCCGCCCCAGCTGTAGCCGGCGAGGTGTCGCCCATCCCAAGTAGCGCCAATTGTGATACTCCACCTGAGAATACAAGCATTGAAAGACTGAAAGAGTCAAACAAGCGGACAGACGGCAACATCACCTTCATCGATACACGCTTAGCCGCCCAGGGCGAGCCCGGCGCACGAGCAGCTCACGAGTATGGCTATAAGTTCGACTTACACGTCGACGAGGTCAATCTAGTTGACGACAGGATTCTACCGCAGCGAGTTCCCAGCGCACCCCTACCAGGGAGGCCCAGAGCGGCTCGTTGGGCGAACGACAATTTGGGGTCACCAGATTACTCGGACGCATGCTCATGTTGCGCCGACATACGATTTCTCATGGCCGCGAGACGTCCCCCGGAGATTCACTTAAAATCCGAGAAATTGCTGAGCGGGAAAGCCAGCTCTACGTCGATTCGGGCGCGGACGTTTCGGTCACTAAAATCGATAAATTGGCGAGAGGGGTCCCAATCAATTTCCGCTATAGGATCGCTATTCGCAGGGTCACCGACGGCCATTCATGAACACTCGAAATCGTGACCGTGGACTTCCACGATATGCTGTGTGACTTGCACATAGTGCCCAGCGACTTCCCCATCCATGCCGACGGAAGTATCGGATGGGACGTTATTGACGCTCTCAAGGGCAGTGTCGATGCGGCCAACAAATGCCTCTGACTAGGGGGATTAACCTTACCGTTCGTGGAAGAGGAGCAGATCACAATACCACCGCGGGTGAGAATGGTGATCAACTCGATCGTTTCCAATGCGGATCCGAAAATCGGTTGGATACCTCTACAGCATGTCCATCTGATTTTATTGTTCGGCAATTGTGTCACCGAGAACAGGTGTGGTCGAGCTTTTGCCGAGTGCATCAACACAAGCGAGCAGGAGGTAACTATCCCAACGCCGATCGTTGAGCTCACTGCTTGTCACACAGAATGCTTCACGCCACGCCGATGGGGACGGCCAGGCCGAAGGACAGTCTGATGGCCACGCAAACATTACGCGAATTGTCACTGACGAAGATAATCGAACAGATTATAGGGAGATTAAGCTCCGGAATAAGAAGCTACAAGCATTTGATGCAACTAGAAGCAAGAGGGTTGACAAGCTCCTGGAGCTCGCCGACCTCGAGACTTGCAACGAGGAAGAAACCGCATTAGTCCGAAAAATTGTCAATGAATTCGCCGGTGTATTCAGACTTGATGGCAAGCCGCTACCGGCGACGCATCTGCTCCGACACGAAATGAACTTGAAATCGAGCAAGCCGGTGAGGACAGGACGCTCTAGATTACCGCCGGCCATAAAAGAGCACATGATTAAAGAACTAGCGAAGCTCCGTGAACAGGGAATAGTCGAGTCGTCCAACTCGAACTATTCATCATCACTTTGGATAGTCCCAAAAAAGCCAGACGCTGAAGGCAACAAACGCTTCCGGCTGGTCACGGACTTTCACGCACTCAACGAAGAAACGGAGGGCAGTTGCCATCCCCTGCCGTTCACGAGCGATATCCTCGAGCACCTAGCTGCAGCGTCATACATCCCGGTAATGGACTGACGGTGTTCTACGCCCCGGACGGGTAATCCGGCAATCAATTGCTCCAATTTAAGCGCCTGGCCATGGGGCTCAAAGAGGCCACGATAACTTTCACCCGTGCTATTAGTTTGGCGATGAAAGGCCTGCAAGGAGAAGAGGTCGAAGTTTACTTGAACGACTTGATGGTTTTCAGCGAATCGCTCGGGCAGCACGGCGACCGACTATGGCGCGTATTACAGAGATTAATCGACGCCAACATGACCGCCGAGCATAAGAAGTGTCAGTTCTTGAAGCGCGAAGCACAAGTGCTCGGTCACAGTCGGCGGAGGTTTCATCAAGGCCGATTCAGCTAAAACTCACGCAATGACCAATTACCCAGTCTCCCCGAACGCGCACAAAGTCAGACAAGCCCTCTGTTTATTTAACTACTATCGCCGGTTCATAAAAGACTTCGCTAAGATTGCCAGGCCCCTATACCAAGTAGCACAGCCCGAAGACAAATTTTGCATAGGGCGAAAGTCAACAGCACGCGTTCGAAACGCTGCGAACCCTGCTAGCAAACCCGCCTGTGCTGAAAACACCAGATTTAGACCAACCATTTTTAGTTTCGGTCGACAGCTCCGATTTCGCTCTTGGTTGTGCCCTCTCGCAAGGACCCCTAGACGCCGATCAACCATGCGCGTTTGCTTCCCGCTGCCTGAAGGGCAGCGAGCTGAAGTACCAGACCTGCGATAAACAGCTGCTCGCTATGGTCTATGCGAAGTAGCAGTTTCGCTGCTACCTATGCGGCAAAAAGTTCACCTTCGTGACAGATCACGAGGCTTTAAAACACATTCACAACACAAAGAAGTCCGACTTGCGTTTTAATCGCCTCAAGGCTGCGTTGATATAATTTATCGCCCCGCCAGCAAAAACGCCAACGCCGACGCTCTTTCCCGAAACCCGGTGTTAGAGCCAGGGCAAGTGAATCCGGAGCTACCGCGTGAACAGCTGTACCAGTTGGCCTACAAGCAGATCGACGAGAGCCCGGATGAAGAGGCGGGAGCCCGCCGGGACGTATCTTTTGATTCAGTGTCGTCAAACAGCCAGATGCCAAAGACATGAAGGTGCAGGTCACCCAGTCGAGCGCGTCGATAGCGAATAAGCAGCAACCGAACAAGCGCATTGAGCAAATAACAATCTACGAAAAGGGCGAATTCTTGTCAGTAAGAAACGTCGACAACGGTTTTTACCTCTGCCAGGATTCACAGGACGTACTCAGTGTTACCGAGCCTATATGTGTCCGCTAGCTGACAGAGAAGGCAAACGAGACGGACGTCTACGTGCTCGACTATGCTGACACCGTCAGGTTCCAATGCATCTTATCGAACGTGACGTTGGAAACAATAGTCAGAGCAAAGTACAAACTCAGCCAGAGCGAGCGTTTCCGAGTTGCCAGGATCCTCCACGAGCCTCGTGACATTGTTCGCCGTGTCGGCAACAGTGTCGGAGGGCATGCTGCCAGGGGCATGGCGCTATATGCGGGACGCAGCTCCCCTGGCGCTCGTCACAGGGCAATTCGTCGTTCAGCCGCAAAGCTCCGAGGTTTTACACACATATGTCCATAAGGAAATCATCGATAAGCGAAACGAACTCATCCTATGTTAGCCCGCGCGTGTCTGCCCCAATCCAAACATTCCTGGTACCTCGGGGGGAGCAGGACCAGACGATCGACGAACCAGCAAACGCAAGTCAGGAGCGTCGCAGCCAAGGCCATGGGCCTAGCTCCCCAGACCCCTTAAAATCAAGCGAAAACGTCGCGCAACTGCCGCGCTACGCACTCTTTGGCCCTCCGGAATGCACGTATCGCGCGCGAAACATAAACATCCGCACTCGGGCGATAGGCAAACCCGGCCGGACAATGAAGAATGGCATATTTGGGCGACAAAGCTTTATGATGGCTAGCATCTCGAACCGTTATAAAGCTTCGCAAACCCAAAAACTCGCATGCCACCGCGGCAACGCAGCACAAGGATGGGAAACAGCTCTCGAAGCAGTGCGCGCGCAGCTGCACGTGCATCACAAACGTGACGCGCAGAGAAGGAAAATAAGGGTCGCGCAATTAGGCCTAGCACGTCTTTACAGCCGGCACGGCCGTCATGACAGCTGCCTTTCGCGCGCATGTAACGGGTGGCGAAATATTACGCCACCCACAATTAATTAGTGGCATCCAGTAATTATAGTTATGCCTAAGGCACATTTGTAAAAGAATCCATTACGCACAAAAACACGTAATGCGCATCCTTTACCTTACAATTACTAACTTAAATCTAAGAATATAATACTAACATTATATACTATACACATATATTACCTTTACCAAATTTGTTAATTATTTTTAGCAAATGCTACACGGTGTATGCCACCACCTAACGAATCAAACTATTTTATACTTGATATACTAATAAAATATTCACCTAGATTATGTACAATATATAACGGTAACACACATTATTCACTTATATTAAATATCATGTTGCTAGAATAAGTCAAAGAGAAACTGTAGCACATATAAACACTTTAGAGCTCTGTCCAAGACACATGTAAGGTAGCAGCGGCTACCTTCCCTCAGCATTCCCTTTGGACATCCAATCCTTTTCTCTGCGTGGGCGTACGGCCCCGCTGGCATCCTAATCACCTAATCACTAATCAACTCCCAAAAAGAAGTTTCTCCTCTATCCCAAGCCTAGAAAACTTAAATAAAAGCAGACAAGCTACAACGCACGACCGGCGCAGGTTCCCTTCGAGACATCTAACAAGCATTTTCTTTTATTCTATTTTTTCATTTTTTTATCATTTGTTTACGGTCGCGAGGTCGCAATGTCTGCCGCAACATCGGACGTGTTAGGTACGAGCCATAGGCTCAGGTGACTGCCGTGTCCGGTGACCGCAGCTGGCGATGCACCAAGTGCAGCATCAGCAGGGAACGCGCCAGCCGAGAGCTTCTCACGGCCAAGGAGTGCAAGCTTGCACTTTGACCGTGAGACGGCTAGCCTACGAACTACGTCTCGTGGAATGTGCCAGCAGATACCCGGTAACCCTGGAACTGGGCAGAGTTCCTCCTCGATCAGAGCAATAAACAGAGAATCACACTCAACACTTGCCTCGTGTTCTTCGGTTCACCCCCACGATCCGTAACAATATACAAAAAATATGCGGGCGTTTTTTAGATTTTGGAAAATCGATTTTTGCCGGCAAAAATTTTAAGCATTTTACACAAAAACGTTAAGAGAAAATGTTGTAGATCTCAAAAAATGCAACTTTTTCCTCTTGATGTGAATCGACTGACCGACTGACGCTCGTGCTTCGCGCTCGCCCGATCAGCCAAAAATCTGTTTTTCCAAAATCTAAAAATGTCTGCATATTTTTTCTATAAATGTGATACAGTTCAAATTTATTCTGTCGCGATATTAATATAGGAAAAGTTTATAAAAAAAATTTGGATCGATTGGAGCTAATTTCGCAGAAATAATCGTGGCCAAGTGAAATTTTTCTTGAAAGAAGTCAGTTTTTGAGTTTTAAAATGCATTGAATCATTATAAGCCTATAATCATTATGGTAAAAAATTGTATTTTAAAAATATCTAAAACCTTTGTATTCCCTATTTTTATGTAAAATGTATACCTGAAAAGTTTAATTATGAAAAACGAATTATTTTAATGTTAAAATTTAATTGTAGCTTGTTAACTTCAATTCTAAGCATTTTCGAGCTTTCATATCAAGAGGAAAAAATTGTATTTTTTTGAGATCTTTAATATTTTCATTGTTTAAAATGCTTAGTATGTGAACTGCCAGAAAAAACCCGTTTTTCCAAAATCTAAAAAATGTCCGCATATTTTTTGTATATACGGTATCGAGCCCAATTTTATACTGTCACTTTCTTAACATAAGTAGAACTTGCAAAAAAAATTTATATCGATTGGGACTTATCTGACTGAGATAAGCTTAACACAACATACTTTAGTTAAAAATACATGTAAAATTAAGCATAAAGAGCTCCCATTTGAACAATCGGAAGGTAATCGTGAAAGTAAAAAAATTATTTTTTGTATATATAAGAGCTGCCCTTTCATAAATTTTCAGCCCGATTGGCCGGAAATTGGCTGAGATATCGCAGGTTACAATTTTTGTGATGATAAAACTATAAGGCATTCCCCCCTTACGGTCGTGCCTAAAAAGCGCTAATGCAATAAACATATTAATTTTTACAAGTAATATATTTAATTTATTTACCTTAACGTTATTAACTATTAAGGATAAGCAAAATCAATGATTAAATGCAAAAAACTTTGTTAAAAAATATCGATATTATTCATATTAACAAATATCAATAATATTATGAAATATCAATAATAACAAAGAAATTTATTTATCTACGTAATTAACAAGTCGATAGTCCAATTTGTCTCGAATTGCTATATCATTTAAAAAAAATCATCTCCATCGGTGCTTCCATTGCCGAGATATTGAAAATTTTTCAGCGCGAGTGGATTTGAAGTGCACGAAATCACTTTTGTGGTGGTTCCCCTACCACCGCACCACCCGTCGCTGCATCGAAATTCATGTGCGCTGTATATGTACTGAACAACTTTGTAAAAGTTAAATGAATTATATACTTATTGTAATACATATTCTTAGAAAGTAGATTCATTCAGGTACCTATCAGTCTTTGCAGAATTCCTGTACATTATTTAGTTTAGCTGTAAATGTTGATAAATTTTGATTGTTAATATCTCTGAATCTACTAAACATATTTAATTTTCCAACCCCTCAAATTAACCAACTTTAAACGCTCTATTCAATCAAAAAAAAAATATCTTTGATCGATCAATATGTAGTATAAATATCCGTTTATTAATTAAAGCCATCATTTTTAAAAAATTGTAGAATTGTCGTAAAAATGGAAAAAAAATTTTTTTGGTTTATTTCGGTTCCAACAATGTTCAAAAGTATGTGAAAAATCCAGCCGGTATTTGGGATCATTTTTAACAAAATTATGGGCCATCAAAGATTATCTGATTAGCGTCGTTAATTAACTGTTTTTTACAAAACGGTTTGTTGTTCAGCGACCGGGCTTTCGAGTACTTCATCAAAACAGAGTTAGATACTTTATTCAACATTATTGCTTTTGAGATTTTCAGAACTGAAATAGCCTAAGTGGTTTCAGAGATACAAGATTTCAAAGCATATAACCATTTACAGCCGAGCTACAGCATAGAGAGGCATTTGCAGAGCACTGAGAGATTACTGAACTCGTATTCTTTTTAGCACTATATGTCTCAATACCATAAGCTATATATATGCTTCTCAATATCAGTAAAAAACGGTCAATTTGACAAGCATATATATGGATCATCGCACAAAAAAATTTAAACTTCAATAAATTAATATGAAAGTAAAAGAAAAGAGCTTTAATTTAAGGTCATAAACTTCAAAAACGATTATAGTGCGGGAGTCAGGATTTCAATAGTGGGATATCGGTCACTTTCTTCTAAAGATTGTTTCATAGTCAAAATTTGTTTGTGGTAATCTACTGAAAGTAACCCTGAATTCTCGACTTCGGACCTGATCGGCAACATTGTTATTATTGCAAAATAAAATTCAAAAAAGCACTTTTTTTTAGTTTTCCGCGATTTGGTGCAAAAAAAGGTAGAGAGGAAAGTTGTTTAGAATTAAATTTCTAATCTGACACATGTATTTCCGAATGTAAAATTAACTTTTTTCATCGCTAAATTGTTAAACAAATCAAGTCTTTTTCCAAATTTTCATATTGCCACAGTTTTTTTAAAAAAAAGATCTTTATCGTCGGATAGGCTCTCAAAGATGACTTTTAGTACAAATAATCTAAAAATCGTTGTACGGATGCGAAATCGGCGCGCGCGGTGGTGGGGGGGGACCGCCGCTGCGGCATTCATGAACCTTAGATGTAAATTGATTTTCTCGGCAACCAAAGGCCTACGTTAATGCTTTTTTTTTTAATTTTATGTGTTTTTGTCTCAATTTTCACGTCATGTTAATTACATTTTCACAAGTGCCATAAAACACAAGAAAATTTCATGTTTTCTGTTATATCTAGTACTGCATAATGTATTCATATTTTGTATATATGTGCGTGTATATTAATTTTAAAAGCTCAGCACAAGGATAGTGTTTGCTTACGATTTCTGCATTAAACGAAATTAAGGAATTAATGTCGATAAAGTATATTTTTCAACTAAAAGTTATCGCTTCGCGTTATGTATAACTTTTTAAAATGACATTGAATTTAATCGATTTTCATAGGATAACATACTTATTTCTGTATATATTTACGTATGTGTAACGTGTTTAAAATCGTATGTGTATACGAGCGCGCAGCACATACACATACACGCATGTGCGCGCTTATTCATGGCGTCAAGTGGAGAAAATGGTTTAAAAAGGCAACCAAAGGTCTGACGTTAATGCTTTTTTGTTTTAATTTTGTGTTTTTGCCTCAACTTTCACGTCATGTTAATTAAATTTTGATAAGTGCCATGCAAACACAAGAAAATTAAATGTTTTCTGTTATATACAGTACTACATAAGTAGTATATGGTGCCACTTTCTGTCAACCTCCCACCTCCTCCCCTTGGATCCCCAAAAGAGGGGGAAACCGTGAGGAGGGGGTGTATTCGACAGAAAGTGACACCATTGATAGACATATTGAACCCCCCCCCCTCACCCCACACGCACTCTCTCTCTCTATACCTCCACCCTTTCTCTCTCTCTTTCCTTATTTTTCTTCCTCTCCCCCTCTCCCTTTCTCCTCTCCTTCTCTTTCGCTCTCTCCTTCTCTCCTCTCCTTCTCTCTCCTTCTCTCCTCTCCTTCTCTCTCTCTCTCTCTCTCTCTCTATACCTTCACCCTTTCTCTCTCTCTCTCACCGTTTTAATAGCTGCATCGCTCGCTGTATGTCTCGGCCTTGTACCTCTCTCTCCTTCTCTCCTTCTCTCTCTCTCTCACCGTTTTTTATAGCTGCGTCGCTCGCTGTGTCTCGGCCGCGTACCTCGTGGCTATCTCTCTCCTCTCCTTCTTTCCTTTCTCTCTCTCTTTCTCTCTCACCGTTTTTTATAGCTGCGTCGCTCGTTGTATGTCACGACCGCGTACCTCTCTCTCGCGCCTACCTCGCGCAGCTGATGCGCTCATCGCGCGTGGCTGACGCGGCCTCTCTCTCTCCTTCTCTCTATCTCTCTCTCTGCCTCTTTCTCCTATCTGCTTTTTTCTGCTCATCGAAAGTCGCGAACGCTGTAATCAAGGCACGTTGCACGTGGGCGATGTTGCGCTTGCACTTTTTTGCTACGACCGCTGATGAAGAGTGTAACATTTCAATACATATGTATTGAAATGTTATACAAAGGCGTCTAATATAGTAGAATTCAAACGTATGAAATCTGACGAAGCCAGAACTTTCCAGTTTTATAAGGTTTTTGTCGTTGATCAACTAAAAAAAATGAATATAGCAGCGTAAACGTTTATGTCATTTAAGATTGGATGCAGACCACTTTCTGTCCTGAGAATAGGAGGTTTTAGGGTAGAGGAAGAGTGAGATGTGGGTAGGGGATGGCGTACCAGAATGCGGTATATAGTCTGACCTAAGGATTCTTTTTTAATAAATAATAAATACAATCAATTTTTCAATAGTTTATTTTACCATATTAATAAAGGATTACATATGCATGTTAATTTATCATAATTTTATATGCTATATTTATAAAGTTATACATGTGTCCCGATACAATTTTCTTGTAGTATATGCTTAAAATCGTCTATTTCAATTTTTTTTAAATAAGCGCATACCTGACAGCATTTGTTAACAATAACATCCGTCGTGAGCAATTCTTTTTCATCGTTGGTTTAAATAGAATTTTTATCATGTCAACCGAGCAATAAGAAATAGCAGCGTTTACATGAGTAAAGAATGTACTCGCTGTTATATTACAGCAGTGACATTTTAGAACTGCAGCTCTGCAAACATCTGACTGAGTATCTACCATTTCCAATGAAATCGCTGTCAGCAAATTTTTTACAACGTACGAATTTTCTAACAATATCGTCATTCTTGGTTAGATTATCAGAAAAATTATTTATAAACTTCTTGAAACCGAAACCCCTACACATATAATGTAAAAACATAATACAATATTGTCCACAAACATCAGATGACGAATCTTGTAGACGTGTCGCATTCCAACGAAAATGTTTACAATTCTTTCTTAATCGGTTAATATGTTCAGCAATAAATGGCGGATTTCCAAAGCTATCAAAATATAAAGCTTCACCCGACTTATTTACGTATATAGCAACCCAATGCATGCCAGGTTTCGTATGATCATCGGTATTCACGACGATTGCTGTTGGGTTGGACCATACTCGAGGTATCTGATCAGCCGGAAATACACCAGCAGTATGTGCACGCATGCGTGGCAAAATTTTCAATATCTGAAGATTATCCATTGTAAAAAAATAGACCTGAGGCCTGAGCAATAGTCAACATCTATTTTTTATAACTCTTACTACAACTAATGTATGAGTGCTATGGCTAGGCTATTTATATATATACTCCTAAAACGACATCTTTATTCAAAATCACTAACCACTAAAATCAATGATTGCTTGACGCGATGCGTCTATTTCTAAAATATTATCATATTTGGCATAAATTATACAATTAACCGTACTTGTTAAAGGATCATCAAAGCGTACATCTAGACGAACGCTGCCGTGTTTAACCAAATTCCAATGTGTGTTATCATTTGCAGACAAATCAGGGGTGAGGTCAAAAGCAAACAGGCAATAACCGTTCGGATATGACTGCCGTGTGATTTTATTACCTTCGTTGAGAAAATGTATACCTGTGCCAGAAAATAAAGTATGGTAGGCATCAACGTATAAGTTGTTCGTTTTAAAATCTGGTTGTAGTGATTTCGAAGGTATTTGAACACCATCAATGTATAAGCATAAAAAGTTTATATTAAAATGTTCAAAATTAAAAGGATTGAGCGATCTATCGCCGTTAAAAGCATTGTTTTTTACAAAACCAATTATAATCCATTTTGGTAACTGCCCTAAAATAATATTGTCCAAAGTTTCACCGTGAATACCACTATGCATGTTTATAGCTTTAACTTCCACTCTTGTAAGAGGATATTTGGCTGTTGTCTTTGAAAGGGCTTGTGCATGTGCTAACAATACACTAGGATTTACTTTAACACGACGAACTAATAAATTTGCCTCCTCTATTTGTACAGAGAAATAACCGGAAGGGTCCATCAAACAAAACTGATCTCTTGATTTTACAAGACGAACTCTAACCTCCACGCCATTTAATAACAATCTCTCTTGATTAAATACATCTGAATGTAAATGGCCTTTCAAATCAACACTTTTTGTTGCCGACAAAAAATTACGGCGTTCAACAAAACCTTCGTTAGTGGTATCAACACTGTCCCTAGCCCCAGCAGTGTCATCACTCCAAAACACTCGTCAAATGCGATGATTTAGCTGCAGGTCCATAGTTTAGAAGTGTTTCAATGTATGCTCTATAGGCGTAAGCATTACTTGATGAAGATACTGATTTTTGATTGAAAAACACATCTACTTGATTGAATAAAGAATGCATAAAATTATTCACAGGTCCTGTTTTGGTCACTAGTGTTTTATGAGCAGCAAGAGCCGCACCATCCACATCAGTTTCATTTATACTACAGCTTAATCGAACTCTGAGACTTAGCATTGTGTGTGCTAGATCGATATATTCATCACTATTACCAGGTAATACAAACTCTATTGGCGCATCATTTGTTATTCGGCGCATATTCTCACACTGGAGATCTGTATGCAGGCAGGCCTCAAAAAATATAAAAGAGAGAAATATAAATTTCTCTCTGTTGGCGTTTCGTCCCAACTGTCAGAGTGGACTCCTCAGTAAGGCTCAGACAGCTTCCTTAGACGCCCGCCACTTCGAAGAGAAGCGGCATTTATGTGGTCTCGGCCTGCGTCTTTCTCTTGCAAGAGAGAACTCTAGCATAGAGAAAAAGGCAGGTCGCCACCTAGCGGACACTTATAAGAGCCAGTGTCAAAGTTTAGATGGTATGCGACTCTATCACTCGAAAGTATAGTACATAGAATAAAATGACTCTATCGCTCTACTCGAGTAAAATTGATTTTAGAATACAGGCTCTGCACTGCATATTCTCTCTCTTCTCTCTTGCAAGAGAAAGACGCAGGCCGAGACCACATAAATGCCGCTTATCTTCGAAGTGGCGGGCGTCTAAGGAAGCTGTCAGAGCCTTACTGAGGAGTCCACTCTGACAGCTGGGATGAAACGCCAACAGAGAGAAATTTATATTTCTCTCTTTTATATTTTTTGAGGCCTGCCTGCATACAGATCTCCAGTGTGAGAATATGCAGTGCAGAGCCTGTATTCTAAAATCAATTTTACTCGAGTAGAGCGATAGAGTCATTTTATTTTATATAATTATCTGTACTTAACGGCACAACTCTTAACATTCGAGATTGAATATCCCCTATGACGTAAGGTTCACAAATATCTGTATAAATCATTAGCATAGATGGTAGGCCATTTGAGAGGTGAGCTGGTCTTTTAGATTCAATCGCAGTATTTTTATCGAATGTAAGATTCAATGTTTCAAATCGTAAAATTTTTTGCAATTTATTGGATAAGCATAACTCATGTTGAAATTCGGAAAAGGTACTCTCACTGCATATTCTTTTGATTGTCACGTATTCACCATTTTCATCTTTAAATTCAAAATGTCCTGTTACACACATTAAATTATTTAATTCGTTCAATAACATATCTAAATTTTTATAAATTCCAGGACGGATTGTGCACGCATATGTGTTTAATTTGCCCGTTATAATTTCATCATTTTGAACAATTATATCATAAATTTCTTCCAATTGCTTATTTGGTTTATTTTTAACCAAAACAAATCCTTCTTTAGTATCGGATGACACATGTTGAAACGTCAGCGGAATTTGAGCCTCTGTAAGGGCAACAACCCATTGGCCTTGAAGTTGAAATTGCTGAGGTAATTGTGTAATAAAATGCGTAGTAGTATTTTGAGAAAAATAAGTCATACTACTGTTACTAGGGAGAATAATGTAGAATTGATCCTTCATTGTTTTTTATATCTTGTCAATGTCAACTGTCTTCACCCAAGAGTTAAATTTCTCTGGATAGCCTTTCCACGAGACATAATATTCTTTGTTACGACCTTTTCCTCTAGTTTTTAAAATCTCGTTAACTTCAAACTGCAGTTTTTAAGTCTTTTCGAACCCTGCTGAATTCTTCAGCGTAGAAAAAACCATCAATATCTTCCCCGGATAAATCTTGCAAGAAATATACAGGTGGTTGACGTGTATCCGAAACTCGTACAATCTTGAATATCTCTAATGTCCAACCGCTTTCATAACCTTTCGAAAAAACGTTCTGTGCACGACTGACTCGTACCAAATCCCCTACTCTGTATTTAAAGGGTTTGACGACTTGATTACCATATCGTTTTTGTAAATTTTCACGAGCTTGGCCAGCATTAAATAGTGTCACAGATGCAGGAGTCATTTTTATCGCAGAATGCTTCGTATTATTATATGATTCCAATATGTTTGGTAAAATATCAATGTAGCGACGAGTGTTTTCGTGTGTAAAGTATCTCCATATTCTTTCTTTTATAGTCCTTATTAATCTTTCTGCGACAGCTGCTCTAGTGTCGGGACTACGCGCTATTCTATAAAGTATTTCATGCTGTTTTAAAAACTCTTGCATCGCACAACCAACAAATTCTTTACCTTTATCAGTTTGTAGATACACTGGTTGACGTTTATTACTCTTTGATAAAATATTCTGAAAACCATTGGCAACGTTTTTTGAAGTTTTATCTTTAAGAGGTTCAGCCCAAGCGTATTTACTTAACACATGGATAACGACCAAAACATAAGAAAAACCATCATTGTAAGTTTTTATAGCTTTCATGTCCATTAAATCAGTTTCCCATAAAGCATCAATATTGCGTACATTATAATTACGCCTACGAAATCGATGTTTAACGGGTTTATGTAGATTGTAAGGGTCTTGGCTTTCAAGCCATTCAACTACTTCCTTACGCTTATGTGTTTTTCTAGCGGCATTCGAAAGCTTGCTAATACCGCCGTATGCGGAAGGAAGATAAGGGTTGTAGTAAAGATTTACTAGTGAATTATCCATAATACACAATTTTTATTCTTTTAATTCACAAGCTTGTTTACAGGTTTATTTCTTAGATTTTTTAATATTTTTTGCTGTATTCTTCTGTTTCTTCTTCTTCTTCCTCAAGGCGTTCTTGATACGGGAAAAAAACTTTTCAAACGTTATTTTGCTCACCATACATCAAGCTGTCATCAATGCCAAAGTTCTCTCATCCGGTGGTGTTTCACCCGCTAACATACGGGAAAATGCGTATTCGGCTAAAATTCTGTTAGCTTGACGGTGATCTCCTTTTTTGTCTGCATAAGTCAAATCGTGCTGACGACAAGCCTCATCTAAAGGGTTTATACCAACATCACCTCGTTCAATACGCTCAGCCAATTTCGTACCAGGTCCGCAAAATTTGTAACTAGGTACATGCATTTCAAAAGGAAGTAAATTAATTAATTCATCTAAAACACTATTCTGATCTTCTTTTTTTTCGCTATAAATAACTAGTTCTTCTTCTTCTTTGTTTTGGTCGAAGCGGTTAGCGTCTTCCATTTTTGTGTTCCTATGACTGGTTTTCTTTTGGGAGTAGTAAAAAATTTTTTTCGTACACTGACACCCACTGGCGGTGTAGCAAAATCTTGATTCTCATTATCCTCCTGGCTGGCTATTGATGTACTACCGCTGCTGCTGTCTGATTCATCATTTTGTTGTGTTGGAAAGGATAGCAGCGCCATCTATTTTATCAGCTACCGTTTGGGTCATGTTTTTCAATATACGCCTATTTCCAAGGTATTCTCTTGGAACACACAAATCGTGAAGCACTTTGGCAAATTGCAAATGCCCTGGTGGTGGTACAGCAGATTTTCTTTCTCTCATAGCGTAATTTATCAGGTTAATAATATTACCATTACTAACGCGCTTTCCATGTATGGTAATACCACCATTGTGATCCCACTTTATATTATCACTAACATGTAACCGTTTTAAGCGTTTAGCTGCATTATTTCTGTAGCGTGCTGGTACAGTTTCAATAATAGCATCGTCCCTATGTATTTCCTTATCTTTCTTCGTTTTATCGTCTCTGCTGTCTTTCTTAATTTTATCAACACACACATCTATATTGTCATTATTTTTGAAATGTAAATAACGCTGCAGGACTTCGCGATACAATGACCATTTTTCTCTCTCATTTTTATATAATGGTGAATTTAATATTTCACTCATTTCTGCATCCAACCTGCTAGGCACGGACCCCGGTGTTTGTACAGATTTTAACACCTGATTTAACTGCTGTTCTGGTTATCGTTCGCAAGCCGTTAGTGTACATTGGAGACGATCCAAAGATTCTTGTGGTAATAGAACCATTTTTCGAGCATGTTCCATTTTATCTGCTGATGAGGGCCGACAAAACTGTTCCAATAATAGGCGCAAGTAATGCAGGTAAAAACCCACCACGTTGTACAATAATTTTCTTCTTCTTCGATAAACTCACAGAAGGTTCTGCTAATCGTCGAAGAGTATTTACGTGTTTACGCAGATTCGTTTTATGTTTCTTTTGAAGAGGTATGTTTCCAACAAGTACATTTAATGCACACTCACAGATACGTCTAACTATTTTATTATCTAATCTTTGTATAAGAGCATTCCTTTGATTAGTATTAAGATGATAGATAGCCTCAAGAATCACAGCTTCTTTCCGCCGAAACGGTGAGTGCTTATGCGGAGCCATTAGAGAGAAACAACCGGTGTTAGGTTGGAAGATCGATCGCTCTTACTCTTTTTTTTAGGTACATACACGTACTGGTGTTCGGCACTTGGAAAAATACAACTTCGAAATCGACAATTTTCGACTGTATCTTGTTTCAAATCCAGTAAGAGATAATCGTGAGCTTTTGAAGTTGCATCCCAATAAGCCTCTTGTAAAAACTTTGGATTATCTGGATATATTTGTCGTGAAAGATGTAAAATTTGCGATCTATCGCGTAAATTTCTAAAAATTACTATATACTGGGCGTTCAACGATATATCACGTTGGCCTTTACCTTGATGAAATATATTCTGGCTGATGTAGAATACCGAAAGCGAGTGATGGTGAGAACCTTTTGAGAAAATGTCAATAATTGCTCCTCCAGACGATGTTTCACGCATTAAATCATCAATTATTATTAGTTTAGGCCTTGGATCGTTAGCGTAATCTGAACTTTATGGTAACCCTTCACGAAATTCAATGTTTCTACCTTTAAAAGTCTTGTAACTCGATTGCCACTCTGCGTAGTAAACAATAATACGTTTGATTTCTGTGTCACACAACTGATCAATGTATTTTATGAATTTTTTTACAAATTCTGTTTTACCGCAACCTGTTGGACCACACAAAATCGAAGTGAACGGATGTTTCCACTGCATAGACATTGCAAATACTAACGAACTCTTCGCCGATTACAGTGAATACAAGTCTTTTTGTAGCACTATCAGAATAAGAATGGAGGGGGAAGTTTTCTCC